>QFEX01000367.1:19445-38999 GCA_003316505.1 Suillus alpinus
AAACAGTCGATGGACGGACATCCTAAAAGATATGTATTAGATTGACTCAAGAGCATAATTCGGATTGGAATGAGAAACACCTGTGCATCCTCAGGCTGAGTAGCCTGGCTGTCAGAGCAAACAGTCGATGGACGGACATCCTGTATTAGATTGACTCAAGAGCATAATTCGGATTGGAATGAGAAACACCTGTGCATCCTCAGGCTGAGTAGCCTGGCTGTCAGAGCAAACAGTCGATGGACGGACATCCTAAAAGATATGTGTTAGATTGACTCGGAGCATAATTGCCAGTGGAATAGGGGAGAACCTGTGCAATCCGAAGCTCAAAGTCTAGTTGCTGGTCGTAAATCAGAACAATCTGGTAGTAATCATGTAGTATTGAATTACCTGAAGATTTCTCATTATTCTCGGCCGGTGGTACAAAATCCGAAGGAATACTTCAACTACCCAGCCATCTTCATACCACGTCAGGTGTGACAGATCTACATCGAGTAGGGCCTACAACATATGTTTCAGCCTCAGACACACTAAGTAATTGCATGCACTGTGCAAAAAATCAACACAACGACAACATCTTACCTCTCGCTTAAAAAAATCTATTTGTGATTGAGGCTGCCTCAGATACGGTATCGAAAAATCGATATGACGAAGAGCTAGATCTCTAATTCTTCGCTTTGAACCAATCAGTCTGCAATACATAATTTCAAGTCTTAACGGACGCTCACCTGTGCTTGACAGCATATTATGTTGTTCATTTTCAACCCTGCTTGGAGATAGCGTGCGGGAAGCCGAGGGTGGCAGAGGGTGTCTATGGCGGCCTGCGAAGGCCGCCTCATGAACACGGATCCTTGAGGTTGGGAGAAGGCTGCCAACACATAAATATGTTTAACTGTAGTACGGGAAGTAGCAGCAGATAGAACCCACTCTCTCTGGAGTCGCGAGTGGTGTGACGAACCATGGTACAAATTTAGGTAGTGGGTCGGTCAGTACTGAGGTGCTATGAGCCCAGCAATTTATAGGGATGTGTACCCTCTTTATCTGCGTTCATCAGTCGTGGAATTTATCATACGAGGAGGCCCAAATAAATCAATAGCAAGTTTTTCTCCTCGAAGAGTCGTCGTAGTCGTACTTGTCAGCTGATTATCAGACACATTGTCAAGGCTCGTGGCTGATATGATGTACAGCGATTCATACGCGTGTCCAAAACCGGACGACGCGTTTTTACTTCTGGCTTGCCATGAAAAACACACCTTAGACATCGATCTCCGTGGACGTCATCTCGAACATGTCGTCCTAAATTATGAGTTCTGCTTCAAGCGAGGAACAGCGTCCCGATGTATGACTTCCGAAGGGTCGTGCACACACCGTGCTCTCGCAGGAAGGCATGGCTTTCATAAATGTGAGTGGCTTTAACAAGAGAATGGCGTACCACAGGTTTTGTCTCTTTCTCCGGAGAAAACGTGGCAGGAGCGTGTTCAACCATGGTGTCGAACTCGAGGTGCAAACAAGTCATTTGTTGCTTCTCGGAAGGTCAGTGTCAGTAAGTACCGCTCACCCTGAATTTCACCAAAGATATTATAATAATCTGGATAGCTTCGATCAGTCATCGATACAATAAGATGTGAGTCCAAACCGAACGATATGGACCGAAATATTCTACAGAAAGTCGATATTGTACACGAGGTATCAATGAAGCATGTTAGAACGATAATAAGGTGCGATGGTATAGCCCTGACGGCACGAATGGAACTTGTGCTGAGGGTAGATTTTTACGCATGTCCAGATTCAACATCAAGTGCCTGAAATGTGGCTGGTGTAGCGGTGTAGCTGTAGGGATCCAAGAAATATTAATACTGACAGCAAACATCGAACGGGATACACGTTGCATCAGATCATACAGCATCTCTAACGTCCTCTCGCACCAAACTGCTCTCCTCACCTGTAAGCCGTCGAGTCCTGTAAACGCCACCGCCGAAGAGGACCCCACCACCAGAATGATGTCCATCCAAATCCAAGGTCTGCCTCCGGCGCCGGTGGAGGCTGTTGCGGCGGCCGAGGTTCAGGTTGGTAGCCACGCCGCCGAAAGGACTGGTCCTGTTGCAGTAATTCTGGTCCTTCGGTTTCGCCTGGATTATTTATGTCGTCGTCCACTTCAATCCTTATCTGTAGCCCTTGTCCTTCCCTCCGATCCCGCTCTACACCCCGTAGTCCATAGCTCCCCAGTCCCCATCCGACGACCTGGGCGCCGGGTTCCCGCATCGAATTTCGGGCATCTTCACGGCCAAATACTTGGTGTATGCGCTCCACGCGCTCGACAGCTTGCAATCTTGCTGCGGTAAGATGTGCATGGCGCAAGCGTGCATACCATCTGTTTACAAATTGTAGCGGGAGCATGCCCGCTGACGACCCATTTGTCATCGAACCTGCAGTCGACAGAGCATTGCCAGAAGCGAGAGCATTCAGCGATTCAGAGTTGTCGGGCCCTTCATGCCCCTCACTGGAATCCCGACTATCAAAGTGGTCGCGTTTCGTTGTGAAAGCACCGGTGAAACCTTTCAATATGGTCCTGGCCTTCTCCCGTTGCTCCTTCCTCTTCTGTGCTTTCAGTTTCCTCTTTCTTTCTCGTTTCTCCTCCTTCATTAGCATCTCTTCTACCTCTCCGACGCCCATCCCTGAACCAACCCACCACCACCATCCAAGGAAACTTTGCCACATGACCACACTCCACATCAGTTTTGGCATCCATCCATACTGATCTTGACTTGGTATGTAGATGAAATTGAGCGTGGTCGACATGAGAGCGAGAACGATTGCGCCAGCACCGAAGGCTGCTGTCCCACCATCGGTGCGCCATGCCGCCTCCCGATTAACAAAAAAGCCCCAGATTATTAGGGCAGAAGTAAACAGCAATGACAAAGCTGCATTGCACACGTTCCGGGTGTCCTCCGCGAGTGGCATCGAGTTCATCCCATAGAAGATCGGGAGCAGTTGCATTACAGCGGAGATGATTGCCAGTGGACCTGATTACAAGGCGGAAGCAAACACAATATTGAGATCAGCATTGCGGGGATCGTGCGGAATACAGAACATAAAGCGCCCATGACTCATGTCCACATAGAAAGGATGACAAAGGTCCATTACTGAGGAATGGTATAACATGATCATGACAATGTGATATCTTTATTCAAGATATAGGAAGTATTTGGAACAAAAACGTAGGGGCTTTGCACTCGCACTCACCAAGTAGGCCAAAAATGAGTCTTGCCTCCAGGTTTGAGGGAAACAGTAAGGTCAAAAAATGAATATGGGTAATCTAGATAACAGCATTGGTACAATCAGAGTGGGCTACGTTCACTTGCACTAACCTGTATAACCATAGATGTAGTCGCATTCATTACGGTCCACGTGGCGCTTTCAGCAAGTGACCATCGGTGCGCATATACCACAGTAGGATCAGTGGTATTCGCCGACACATTGGTGCCAAATTTTGGCATGTCCACAGCCAGATAACTCAGCATGTATGGCCAGTGCTGGCTCTCCTCTACATTGGAGGAGAACACAACATAGATAGTAGCGGTGACGGAAGCAAGTAAAGTCATCACCCCCGTGAGCTGCAACATATAGTTGACACGAGCTAATGGCCAGTGATACTGAGCGGTGAAGAGCAGGTGAAGAAGCAAAACGACGACAAGCGTGAGGACCACGCCTGTCAAGAGGATCTGAACTGGTAACGACTGGACGAAGGCGGGTCTAAACTCCAGAATAGGGTCACGGTCATAACTGTTGTTGTCGTTCTGGGCCATGGCTGAACTGAGCTGAAAGATAACAGTGAAGAAGATGGTAAGCCATTCTTGCCGTGAAGGCGACATCATGAACTGTTCCAAGGAGACAACGTGACCCTCTGTCACGCATGTCACACACTTGGCTTGCTTGGCTCTACTTGGCTTCCACCCACTGGTGTTTCGTGTGAACAACGATAAGATCCCTTGAATTGGAGCGCTCAGCGCCTGGGCAGGTGCTTGGCCGCCGTTTATCGGAGAATGCGATCGGCGAATGCAGTTTCGCAGGCAGCGCAAGCTTGAAACGCCTTGGCAGTGGAGTCCAGATCAGAATCTTCCCCGCGCAAACCACTTCAGTTTGCCGACCCGGGCCTGGGATGAGATAGATCGATACTCACGCTATAGAAAAGATTCCCTCGTCGATGATCTGTCCAGGACTCAACTTTCAAGGTTGACCGCATAGGTAGGCCATAGCCGAAGTTCTATTACTCCCGAAAGTTTCAAGTCCGGCGCAACATCCCTTACTTATGTGGAGCTACGGGGGTGTTTTGCCATTGATTGAGGACATGGCCGCCAAGAAGACAGCTAATATTTTTTCCGAGAGTCTTTCCAGCCAGAGCTTACCGGTGAGTAATCGAGTTGTGACAAGCATGTCTTCCTTCGCCAGCAGCGACTAAAGTTTCAACAGCACCTTCCCATGTGACTCATGGTTGGCAATCTCAAGGCGTAGCGCTGTAGCCCTCTTGATCATGCAAAATCCAGATTTAGTCATCCGCCAAGATTTTTGTACATGTACGGGCACCGACATTTCGCATTTCTCCACGTATTGAATTCGTTGACTGAGAAGACAGCGGTTAGTCCCTTCTTGACGTATGACAGGAGAAATCTTACATGAAGGGAGGGACTACAGTAGTAAGAGACATAACATTGCCTGGGAGACTGAAGCACATGCGTAAGGTTGTCCTTTACTACGTACAATTTCCAATCCCATCATACCCGTGGATTTAAATCATCCTACCCACAGATCTTCGATCGAAAAGCTCTTATCCTCCGCCTCGACCCCAATCCCACGTGGCTTGCGGACGGTGCAGACTGAACATACACATTCTACCCTAGCCCTTGTTTCGAGCAGACTGGAGAAACTATTCGAAAAGCTCTGGCTGGATAAGGCCTCTTGTCGAATACAGAGACTCGTATGTTGGACTTTGGGTGTCACACCTCTAATGTTTTTCTTAGAAACGAGCCATAGGCATGTTCAGTTGTGAGACTTAAATAACACTTCCGACAATCTCAGATTAGCGCGCAGGGGAACCTGTAAGACATCGAACGTTTGTTCGGACCTGTCACTGAAGCTGAAAAATCTACATCAAGAATATACTTGGCGACGATAAGACTGTCATCCAAGCAGCGCACTCATCATTTTTGAAGTGAACTGGCTGCGATTGATGCATCATCTAATAGATATCTGTTTACATATAAAATTTTGGTCTAAGGAGGGGGTAATGCAGATCCCAACGATGCAGATGGCACAGAATCCAGATTCGTGGATGGTGCGATTGGTAGGGGTGCATCCCCAGCAGCCGCATCCAGTTGCGTAGCCATCAGCGTCCGGAACCTCGAGTCCTTCGTATTCACAAGCTGTCTGTATGTCCCCGACTCTGTTATCCGGCCATCTGGGAGCACAGTCACCCCGTTAGATTAATCATAGATAAACAAGAGGCAGAACACATCACCTTCGAGCACGACGATGCGCTCCGCGCGGGCAATGGTTGATAAGCGATGTGCAACGATCAGACACGTTGTATGTCGTGCTCGCAGGATCTTGTCAATGGCGTCGTTGACCTGAAGAGGCGCTATTAGGACAAGGAGATCGCTGGAGCAGGATGTATAGTATTTTACCCTATGTTCCGACGCAGCATCGAGCGAGCTGGTCGCTTCATCGAGCGCCAAAATCTTGGGCTTTTTCAGCAGCGCACGGGCAATCGCCAGGCGCTGCCTTTGTCCACCGCTTAAGCTCAGACGACCAACTACACAAAATAGTCGTCAAAAAAATTCACGTCAGGCGAAGAAAGTGGCACAAACTTTCGGTGTCGAACCCCTTCGGCATCCCCAAGATGAACTCACAGTTTGCCTCGCGTGCAGCAGCTTCGATCTCTTCCCGCGTAGCGTCTTTGCATCCGAAGGCAATGTTCGACGCAATGGTCCCTGTGAAGAGGACCGGGTCCTGGGTGGCTGTTGTCCTGAGAGTGAATGTAGACGCAGAGGTGAGCACTTGCCTGGGGAACGATACCGATTATGCTCCGCCATGACGAAGGGTTGAATTCACGGATATCTATCCGGTCACGTTAATGCATCATAAGTGGTGAGATAGGCACTACCCACCCTGACCATCAAAGGTCACTTTCCCGCGAACAGGATCGTAGTACCGCAGAAGCAACGATTGTATGGACGACTTGCCACCACCGCTCTTCCCCCTGCATACTCCAGGTCAGCAGCAGCACCAACAACTACTAGTCCGCACGACTTACACGATTGCCACGCTCTCTCCGACGCCGATCTCGAGATTGAGATCATCGAGGATTTGCACGCCCTTCCGACTGGGATACTCAAATCCGATGTTCTCGAATCTCACTGTTCCATAGCGCGAAGCGTCGACCTCAATGCCCCCTCGCGGCGGAATCGCTGGCGTGCGGTCGAGTAGCTCGAATATGCGCGTGCCCGCACCAATCCCACGCATAATGGACGACTAATATCGCTCAGTTTAACGGAGAGCGTCAGAGCATCAAAGACCTACGAAAAATGAGCTGCGCAATGGCTGTGTTGCAGTGAGCATATAATATGTGGACGAGCACTCACGTCAGCATTTGCAGACCCGAGCCAACGTATACGGTATATAGTAGGAGACTTGTCAGGTCTCCGACAGTGATCGCACCCTGTGAAACCAGTGTTCCCCCTGCACAACAATGAGAGATAATCAGTGAAATAAAAGGAAGCCATGAACGAGATACATGCCGTATCCAAGCAGACCAAGCATAGTCACATTTCCACTCCAACCAGTGCTTCCGAAGAAGATTCCTGATGCGACCGCCTCCTTCCGAGCTAGCCCAAGGACGAGCGTCACCCGCTCGTGGAACTTGGCTTCCTCTTGGTCGCGCGCATTGAATGCTTGAACTGTTCGTAGAGCCGAGAGCGACTCTTGTGCAACCTGGCGCATGATAGAAGACATGTACGAAACAAGGGAAAGAGGAGCTAAAGCTGACCTTGGTCAATTCACCCATCGCTTCTTGCGTCTGGTTCGACAGCCTTTTCAGGTAGCGGCCGTAGAAAACCTGCAAGCGCTGAGATTTTGCTGCAATAAAGTGAAGTTCTGCTCACAGCACCGAGAGAGACTGGAGGAACAATTCCCAACATCATCACGGTTAACGTTGGGGACAAGTAGAACATGGCACCAACTGAAGAACATATGCCCATTCATGAGCAACAGCAGCACGTCTGTGTTTAGAACACTTACGGCCAACAGATGACATTACGATAGCTCGCAGTCCATCTGAGAGATTCTGTGTGACACTGCGTGTGTCAACATTTCAATAGAACTTTCTTGGATGCGGCACTGCAAGACCTTACCTCTCTCCGACAATACTCGAATCCGCGGTCAGTCTGCTCAAAACATCACCCTCTCCCCTTTCCACAAATTCGACTTCTTGTCTCAGTGCTGCAGCATACGACTGCTCCCTTAACCGCGCAACAATTCGCTGGCCCGACATTCGCATGAGGAACGACCTCGCTGCATTGCACGTTGCTCCCGTCGTAAACAATATCAGAAGGGCCGCCGAGGCTTGCCCAATTGACAAACCGAACGGTATTTCCTGTGCACGTAATGAGTCAACCGCGCTCACGCCCTCACTGTCAATTTACTCACCGGGTTTGAAGATGAGAAAAAATCTATCAATTTTCCGATCGTAAACGGAACGCTCATCGCGACTGAGGAGGACACCAGCAGCAGGCCCACCGCAAGCAGCAAAGGCTTTTTCTCCTGCTTAGCCAGTGAAATGATCTTCCGGAACGAGGAGCTACTTCCCGGTGCAGGCTGCAGGGCGGACGGCAGGAACCTTGTAAGCCCAGAGGTCTTCTTGGAAGGCACCTCAGTTGCATAGAAACGCGAGGTTTGAATAGACAAGGGAAGTATTCGTCTCCTGGAGAGTATGTCTCGAGTCTGTGACGAAAGCGCTAGCGGTTGGACATTATTATGGCAAGACGCCAGCACCCTGCCAGTGATACTCGGGACTCGAACTCGGAAATTGGACACGTAGATGCCCAGTAGCATATTCTATCACAAGTTAAGCATCAAGTCCCAACGCTCCACCGTTTCTTCAAGTTGTCCAACCGAATGTGATTCCAAGTCTTGGCAAGCTGACTTACGCAATATTTGTCCCTTGTTTGGTTCGACGCCGGCAACTCCGGCTTGAAACTGCAAACGGACCAACTTGAAGCGTCCTCGAGACCCGCGGAATGTAACGCGAATTCACCCTTGTCCTCTGTCGAATGAGGGAGTGTAGTTGTCGACGCGGAAATAATCGAGTGGATATGAAGGTTGTGGCATGGATAAACACGCGAGATTCAAGTAAGTTGCTATATATAATATAGATCCAGCTGAGTATCATTATAAATTCCTCTGCTCAGTTGTAGCCGCTTTCCTTTGAGAGGTGAGCAGTCTGATGTGGCTGGGGTGGTCTGCAGCAGACTCTGGAATAATTCAGAATGATAAGGTGTCAAATGGCGACGTGTCACTATGTGGAAGCAGCCAGAGGTTAAAAGAAGACGGTGAATCATTCGTGATCCATCGTGATTTTTTCCGCTGATGTTGATTCGTTTCAGCTCTATCTTGCTGTCCACTTACTAGTAGCTGGCAGCGGCTCCATCCGGTTGACTATGCGACAGACCGGTGGCTGACCGCCGATTTACAGTTTGTCGTCTACGGTCCTTTACCTCCCTGGATGCGACTGGCATGATTCAGATGAGTCTATGATGACCTCATAACGGCTCGTGTGAGTTCACCCAACTCCAGTACCTGGCACTTTCCTACCAACCATCCTCTGCTTGTCTTTGGTCATTATATGTGACTCCGGAATACTTTGTATTGGTCCTGTGACTCCGTCTTCCAACCGTCGGTCAGGTCTGCGCGAACTTCGAAGGGATTAGAAGGTTCAAGGAATGTGGTTACTACTTTCGGCGGCGAATGGCGACTCGGATAGTTGCTTACCGTCCCGTCAGGCAGTCGCTATGTCACGGAAGCATGATGCGCACGACCGCTTCGGTATCTCGCTCAGGAGCTCGGGGACCTATACCCGCTGTGGCATAGATCATCGTCCTTGCATCGGTGGGCACCTGGGCAACCTTCACACATGTCGGGCTCTAATTTCCAGACTTCCGGGTAGAACCTGCAGGTAGCATATGGGCTTGTGTGCTATGCAGGCTGCAGCACTCTAGTGGGTTTTTCCTAAGCCCGAGGCTACGGATTCCGAACACTAGCAATGATGTGGACTTTCGACCACATAATACTAATACTTTTCGTGACACTGGCGTCAACTACATCGCGTGGTCGACATCAATGACGCGACAAATACTTACTGTGTTTATCACTATGAGATAACATGATAATATAATATCACAAGGTAAAATGATTCGCAAGCGCCAGTCCTAGTCTCCCTCGCTGACCTCGTGAATCAGGTCCAGCTGACTCTGTGTTTATATGATGGGGCTTCAGCTTACAAAACTTTACGACTCTCAATAGGCCAAGCCTTGACCACCCACTCACTTTCAAGGTGATGAGCATTTCGATTCTCCAACCGCTGAACGGAGTATTTCCTTTCTGAGCGCGGCTAAGTATTTCCTTTCGAAATCACGACAGTTGGCCAGGTTTCACGCGCGTGAATAATCCTCACTTCTGGCCACCATATGCCACAGCCTGCAGGTTTCCACTGCGGTTGAATGCGGATGGTGCAATGAGCTGACGCACTTTCTTGCTGTAATTTCCGCGCATGAATAGATCACCCAAATTGCTATTTTCTCATCGCACACTCTCGAGCAACCACAGGGAGACCAAACTGCGATGACCGGTGCATCTGTCATGACATGGAAGGTTATTGGTGCCAGTCTTAAACTCTGTACTGCAAAGGATTTAACCCCGGACGCGGCAGGAAAATCAAATTTTGATTTCACGCAGGACAACGCCGGAAGAGCTATAAGAAGTTGTTTCTAACATCTCAACTTCCATCAGCTTCTCCAGTTCGCTAGCCATGCTGTCCATCTTCGCTGTACCTTTTCTTGCCCTGTCCGCTGTAAGCGCGAGCACGCCCATCACCCGCTCCACCTCCCCCGTCATAGGAACTTGGTATGCCGGCTGGCACGCTACTGAAGGGTTCCCCCTGTCTTCAGTCAGCTGGGGAAAGTACAATACATTGTACTATTCATTTGCGTAAGTTGCCTGTGTTGCCTTAAACGCAGATCGCTTTGGCTGGGTGATTAACGCGATAATGTCTCACAGAATCCCCACTTCAAGCGTGGACAGTCTGAGTCTGGACGGCTCTAATGGCGATCTGCTTCCTCAGTTCGTTTCCGACGCCCATGCAAATGTGAGCAAAGGAGATTTTACCACTTCTACAATTGATATCTAAGGCACGTGCAGGGTGTTGCAGCACATATTGCTGTCGGAGGCTGGCTTGGGAGTGTTTGGTTCTCTTCTAGCATTGCTACGTCTGAAAACCGGACGGCATTTGTTAAGACCGTGGCAAATTTTGCTTATGAGTACAACCTTGATGGCATTCAGTTCGAGTAGGTCAATACTTGTGACTCCAAACTCATGCGCTAACTTTAGCTGTCCTTGATTTTCGACAGCTGGGAGTACCCCGCAAGGCAGGGTGCTGGTTGCAACACCATTAGCGTCAACGACACGGCCAATTTCCTAGAATTCCTCCAGGAGTTTCGCCAAAACCCAGTGGGGGCAAATCTGACTCTTTCGGCTGCCGTATCCCTCGCACCTTTCACAGACGCTAGCGGAAATCCTTCTGCCGACGTCACCGGTTTTGCGCAGGTCTTCGATTACATCACCTTGATGAACTACGACGTCTGGGGTTCTTGGTCTTCGGATGTGGGGCCAAACGCACCGTTGAACGACACCTGCGCCTCGTCCGCGAACCAACAAGGCTCGGCCGTTTCTGCAATCAAGGCTTGGACTGCCGCAGGCATGCCGGTCAACCAGATTGTGCTCGGAGTTGCTTCCTACGGCCATTCGTTCCGCGTCGCTCCCTCTGCCGCCTTCAAGTCTGGCACGAAGAAGCTGGCTGCATACCCCGCTTTCGATGCCTCGAAGCAGCCCTTGGGTGACGCATGGGATGACACCAGTAGTGTCGATGTTTGTGGCGTGAACCAGGGTCCAGGTGGCACTTTTAGATTTTGGGGTCTCATTGACAACGGCTTCCTTACCGAAAAAGGCAAGCCCGCTGATGGCATTTACTACAGATATGACGGATGCAGTCAAACTGTAAGAGAGATTTCCATCCTGATCATATATTGTAGGAGTGCTCATTTCTCTGCTTTGCAGCCGTATGTATACAATGAGACCTCGCAAGTTATGGTCTCCTTCGACAATCCCAAGTCGTTCGCTGCCAAGGGCAAGTTTATTAAGGAGACTGGGCTGCGCGGTTTCACAATGTGGGAAACTGCTGGTGATTACAACGATATGCTCCTCGACTCTATCAGAAAAGCTGTGGGGCATTAAATATGTCGCCCCCGATACCATCCTTTTGCACTCTTCCGGTCACTACTAAAATGAACTACGTATACCGCACATTCACTTATTTGTCGTGTCTTCCGTACATATTGTAGGTTACCCTTCGCTGTTAAAGTATTGACATCCTCTGCTAATAGTATTTTTCCTTCTGCCTCATGCTGAATGAAAACGCTCAGGATTGTCATCCTTATTTATTCACTTCTACAGCCCAGCTGTTTTTGACGTTGAAATCTTCGCCGCATAACTGCCTCCTTGGCCTCGATATGTCACATTCATGGGTCTGGACTCTGGGGAGAGTCGGATCGGTTATTTGTTAGCGGGACCAGCTTGGTCTCTGATATCTGCAATCTTCCACTTCGCGGCGGGAGTATATATATAGGGTGCATTTGGGCTTCTTCCTGCAACTGCGAAAGCAGATGGCCTATTCAAACGAGTCTTAACGGTATTTGCGCTGAGCGCCGTCTTCCACATTGCTCGAGCACCTCTGGATGTCCAAAGACAACTTCATCTCATTCGTTTTAAATCCACTGGGCGTTTTGACGAAAAATATAAAATTACTATGTAAGGAGCCACAAATGTCACCTAGGCATGGCTCGTGAATAGGTTCCAACAAGAATCTGCGGTCAACCGTCAGTCGACATCGCAAACATGAGCCTGCCGTGGCAAGAAGTTCTAGTTGTCATTAGGATTATACACAAAGAAGTCACCGACCATGCTATCTCCGTTTCATCAGGTCCACCAATTTTGTGAGTGCGCTTCCAGTCTTGCGAGGTTCCGGGGAAGGGAGTTCCCTCACGAACACGTTAGTATCCACGGAAGATGTTTCCCCGTTTCTCGCCCACTTTCGAACCGCGTCCACCAAGCGCCTTTCGACCCATCGCATCACCATGCTTTCTTTTTGCCAAACACCATCCGTCAAGATAGCGAGGGGGCCACCAATCCTCACACGAGCGGACGCGTCACTCGACGATGAGGCGGAGCGAGTGCGCATTCTGTTTGCCATGATCACATCCGTAAATATACGGTCTCCGACTACAACCAGTTCATCGTCGGGGATCGGAACACGAAGAGACGAAAAGTAGGCGCGTATCGAAGCAATGCAGGAATAACCAGGCTTAAGGGTGTCGTGTCGGAGAACCGGGACAGACAGGTGATATGACACCGATTCTGCCTGTGTATGGTTAACTTCTGACTTGTTTGACGCATGCTGGCCATACCTTTATTCCTCCTGCGTCGAACTTGGTACCAGCGGAATTGCTGACGATGAGTATGTTTCCTTCCCCGAATGCCTCACGACATTCTCTCCAGGCGTCCTGAAAAGTAGGTACTTGTCACCCGGCTTTCATTTATAACCCTTTAAACTCACCTCGAGCTCTGGCACAAGGGGGTCTTTATGCGGAATCGTCTGCTACATGTTCAGGAAATGAGAGACGGTCATAAATTTTGCAACTAACCAAGCAATTGTCTTTATCAAAGACCGCTCCTCTATAGCCAGCATTTCGAAGCGCCAAAAAATCAATTTGGCGAATATCTGTCTGTGGTTTAACGTTAGTTATGGTCATTAATGCAGAAAAATAGGGCGACCTTTTACTATTAGATGGGGAATCACAAGTCGGGGATTCCTGAGCAGTTGAAACGGAGCAAGAATTCCTGGTATGTTCAAGGGCATCGATAGAAACGGTGAAAAGACAGTCTCGCTTATATATTTAGACCAATTAAAAGTTATGCAACATTTCCTGACACCCCGGCAAACGCCGTGACTGACCTTTGCGCAATTTCGACCAACAAGTCCATCTCTAGCAGCGTTAGCATCTGCCTATATCGACTTCAGCAGCGTACTAAGAAACATGGACGACGACTTTGATTTTGACCGCGCAGCCTCTGCATTTCCTGACATCGACTTTGACGGGCAGGGTGACGTATCCTTGCCATCAGCCCCCCCGCCCAGCAGTGGCTTCTCATATGATGACTTCGGGACTCCACTGGGAGTGACCGAAGTAAAGGTCACAGGCGATGATGAGATTGAGAAGTTTGAGGACCAGTTTCCAGAGCTGACTATTGGGCAGGTAAGTAGTGTTCATGGGTAACTGCACTGTATTAAGGTGCCTGCTTGCTGCGTAGCCTGTGTCTTCTTCCGCACCTGCCCTACCAACTTTTGGTGCCCCTCCTCCGTTCGCTCCTCGCCCTCAGCCATCAGCATTTTCGTCTACGCCCATCCTCAACCAACAACTCGACGAGGATGAGCCTGAAGTTATCAGGTACATTTCCGAATCGTTATATGCGAAGTTCATCTCTGACAATTGTCTACCAAAGGAAATGGCGTGAGAGCCAGGTAGAGGAGATCCAAGCTCGGGATGAGGCCAGCAAGGCTAAACGCCAACAAACTATTTCGAGGGCCGAACATGCTATTGACCAATTCTACGAGGAATACGCAGCAAAGAAGGAGCGAACTATTCGCGAAAACAAGTTAGTTAAGCCTTGGCCAACTAGACAAATTGCACTGATGAATTTCTTAAAGGGACGAAGAAGGAGATTTCCTAGAGTCACTATCTTCATCTCTTACCAAAGGGACAACCTGGGAGCGTATTTGCGACACCATGGAGCTGCAAAATTCCCAGAGCAAAACAATTGCAAGGGCTGGTCCTGGCACCACTGACCTTTCGCGGTTCAAAGAAGTGCTGTTGCGCTTGAAGCGCGAGGGAACCGCTGCTCCCGGTGCAGCTGGTTATTAGACATTACGTGTTTTACATGTATATACCTTTTGTTTTAATTTTCTGGACTTTTCTTTTCTCCTGAAAGACTGAAAGCACACGAACGTAGGCAAAATGGTAAGCTATAAAAGCCAGTATCCTCAGAGTTTGGGTGAAATGTTAGGACACAGGTGTGCCTCCACCCAGGTAATACACTCCTCGATGAGTTTCTCCTTCACGCCGTCTGGTTCATTATGAAGTTCATGATAGCCACCCTGTTGAAACATAAGACTGAGCTCGGAGCAGTGGCATCGTAATTGCTTACTTGGTAAATGGATATTTTCTTATCCTTCGCTGGTACCCGTTGATGAAATAGCTCTGAAGCTTTGACAGAGGTAACCTACGAGACGTCAGAGCTGGCTCAGACGAGGTGTTCTAAAGGACGCGAACCTTGTCATCCGAACCATGTATAAAGAGGACCTGACGGCACTCGTGAATGGTACAGAATGGGAACTCAGCTGAAACAACTTACAGGGAGGTCAGCGGGCCAACGTGCGTAATCAGTGTGTAAGAGGTGTTCGCCCTAAGAACTTGAGGTGAAACGTCAACCAGAAGAAAAGATTGATTAATTACCCCGTCTAACATGTCGCTTACTCCGCGAAGCGACCCAACTTGCTTAACCATCGGATCTTTCGCATACGCCTCACCGACAGTCTTGTCATGCGACAAATTCTATAACGATGTGGTTAGCCGTACATATCAGCAAGGAGACAAAGTTGTGAGTACCTGACCCTTGACGTCGGACGGAATGGTGAGTGATGGCGCTAGTAGACTAGCCTTGCCACCTATCCATCTTGCTGCTTTAGCGGCTGGCTTCGCTTGAAGGATGAGGGGGCTAGTGGAAATTACACCCGCCAGGCCTGTTACTGTTTCCTTTGCAGGGGGAGCACTTGCCCTGGTAGGAAACGCAAGGGCCAATGCTCCACCCTAGTATATAAATGGCATCTTAAGCACTCGACATTCAAGATATTTGATCCATACCATTGAATGCCCATAAAGAAACAAGGGAATAGAACCAAACTCGCTTTTCGCATGGTTTATAGCCCACTCAATGTCTTGAAATTGTTCCTTCCAGCTCGTCTTCGCATATGAGCTATCCTTGCTCTTCTTCTCCGTGTCCAAGGCCGTCCTCCCGAAGCCGCGCTGGTCATACGCAAAGACGGCTATGTCGCGTGCGGACCAAGCAGGAAACACGTGTTCGTAGCGAGTAATGTGCTCTATAAACCCGTGCACGAAAACTACGACAGCTTTTGCTGTGGAAGCTGGGCGGTACGTGTGAGTGTAGAATTGCGTGCGCTGTGGACCAACTAGCCAAGACTCCGAGAAAGTCGTCATCGTGATCTGCAAGAAGAATGATGCGACTCAACTTTGACAATATTTACAGCAATTTGCATAATTATAGTACGGCTGGCAGTAATTTCCAAAAAAAGTGTGCATTTACATAATGTAAGTCTTTCTTATGCAGACTCATCAAATGAAGACAGGGGTGTGCACGTGCGACACATGGAACTAGGAACGGGAGAAAGCTTCTGCCTACTTCCGCTCTCTTCTCCTCAAGACTTATCGCCACTCAATTAGAGCAAACCTTGTTTTGATTGACTATCAATGTCTCTAATGATAAGCAGCTGGGACTAATGCAGCATCGATTTGTCTAGCCTAGGTGTCCATCAATATTTAGCTCTTGGCCTTGTCGTATGATCCATGGCTCCCATTGTAGTAAAATCCGCACCATTCTTCTGCCCTAGTATCATCCATTTCCGTTGAGTTTTTGCCTTTTGTGTTGAATGTCTGCTCTCAGCGATGCGAAATCGGACGTGATTAACGACACGTCCTCTGGCGTACCCTCTAGTGCTCGTGATGATCTCGAGAGGAAATTGGTAAGGAAGCTGGACTTGCGTATGTCCGTAATCGTGCTGTTATATGCCCTGAACTTCGTGAGTTACTGGGCGAGCTTTGTCGGTATGAAATTTAGTACTTACAGCCACCTATGGGTAGGTTGACAGAGCGAATGCTAGGTATGTCGCGTGTTGTCATACCTGCTTTACATATGATCTCATGTTGTCCACAGTAGTGCACGGTTGGCAACTTTTGAGCAAGACCTGCACCTGCAGGGGAATCAATATGCTACGATCTTGTCCATCGTATATGTAGGATACATCCTTATGCAAGTGCCAGCGTGAGTTGCGTCCACCATTGAGGGACTGGTCAACGTGACTTCTCTTTCTTTCAGGAATATGGTTCTGCACTGGCTGGAAAGACCTTCTATCCTAATTCCTTGTAGTATGGTGATATGGGGCTTAGTATCAACATTAACAGGTTTGTCGACGCTGGTCATTCATGAGATGAATGCTAATCGTGCCCAGGGATCACAAAGAAGTATGCATTCCGTTCTCAAGTCATTCTAGTTTTGATAGCTCGACCCAAGTTATACGGGGATTTTTCTAGCCCGTTTCTTTCTTGGCTTTGTCGAAGCGCCCTTTTACCCTGGTGTTCTGTTTCTTATATCTGGATGGTACAAGAGAGACGAGCTCGCTGTGAGAACGACTCTCGTTACTTGTGGAAGTGTGCTCAGCTCTGGGTTCGGAGCCGTATTTGCATCCGGTATACTTTCAGGCATGCAGGGAAAACTTGGTCAAGCTGCGTGGAGGTGAGAAACAATCGTCTCCGTTACTCATTGAAGCTGAAATATCTGTAGATGGTTATTTTACATCGAGGGCGGCGCCACCATTCTAGTCGCGATTTGTGCTTTTTTCATTCTTCCTGATTTCCCGCACAACACCAGATGGCTCACTCCGGAGGAAAGAGCACTTGCTGTCTCTCGCCTTGCAGAAGATGGCCAGGGAAGAGCTGACGAACTTGGAAAACGGACGACCATGCAAGGACTGTGGGATGCTGTGTCTGACTGGAAGGTGTGGTGGTTTTCAGTCGCATTCATCATCCAGTTTGTGGCACTGTCATTCGTCATTTACTTCCCAACGCTCACCGCAACTCTGGGATATGATACAACGACAACATTGCTGCTCTGCGCTCCTCCATGGGTGTTGGCCACGATAACTGCGTTTGTTCTTTCAAGGTCAGTGAACAGTCTCTGTCTCGAATCGCGTCTCATGGACGATCAGGCATTCCGACAAGACGCAAAAGCGCTACGTATACTTTTTTGTGTCGAGTGCAGTCGCTGCCCTTGGATTCATCATATCCATCTGTACGATGAACACGGCCGCGCGCTATATTTCAATGTAAGTAGTATCATCGCTCATGAAGCAGTGTTCTTGTATTCAGACGTACAGGTTCATGATGGCTCAAATCGCCGCTGGATATATGGTGATCTGGGGGTGGATCAACAATATTTTCGTCAGAGAACCCGCAAAGCGAGCTGTTGCTATCGCTTTGATTAATGGGCTGTCGCAGGCAGGAAATATCATTGGAGCGTTAGTGCCACCGATCTCTTGCTATCGCTGATAATTCATGTGTCTCTTATAGGTTTATCTGGCCGCCTAACTGGGGCCCGACATATCGTTATTCTTTCGCCGTCTGTTTCGCAGCACTTGGGATGTCAACGACCATGTTTGGTGTGATGCATTTGCATTTGAAGCGTTTGAATGAGCGGATGGAGAGGAACGAGCGGGATACGAAGGATATTAATGAGCGTCGGGACCCCGTTGGTTTTAGATATCTGGTGTAGCCGAGCCTCATCGATGCTCTCATGTACAATACTTTGATCAATTATCCGCGAAGGATACCTGTGGGCTGGGCAGCAATATAAATTGTATACACGCATTCCGAATTTCCTACATTATAGCTGCCACACAAATCGTCCTCCCTCGCCCGCCGTACATTCAGCGGCACCTGCGGCGTCACACCATCACCAGCGGGGGGGGTCTGAGCCCATTACAGTACCCCACGATTCCACTCTATCTCATCTCCTTCACGTGCCCTCGTGACACCGTCGGAAGCGCGCATGCAAACACACCATAAGTATACATAGCGAAGACTTATTCTGAACTTCTGGCGTAAGGGATGGCCATGTTAGCTGACCCTGGTACGTGTTTCCATCTCAACAAATTTGTTTCTGGGAATATTAATGATGGGAGGAAGTGCCAGGAGGATGACGTTGGTGGAGGTCGACTGATATGCAGGAACGACTGCCCCTGAGGAATATTATCCTGTACCTTGCCTGTACCCATTTAGTGCATATGTATGTACCCGGGGGTATACTCCATGTATCCCCGACTCGGAGGAGTGGAGTGTGAGGAAGTAATGGGTCCGGCAAACGCCGCGGCCATGAATTCAACAAGGTGCTTCTAAGTCCAGATTATTCACTTCATTTTTCTCAACACCCCCGGACGGCCTTCAACTTCAACATGGGTACTCGGGATTGCTTTTGAAGCAGGTGTGTTACTCGTATACCCAAGTGTTCTGGACAATATTTCTTCACGGGCTCGGTCCTTCATACATATATGTTGTGGGTCAACGTTAACTATGGGTAGTGGATATCAATTTCTCATGTGTGCAAGTTGGCGGATGAGACAGAAAATAACTGATCTCCCGGGAATCGGGAGTCGAGACCCTAATAGAAGGAGCTGACCTAGTTGTTCTTTCATCTCGTGCCTGTGAAAACCGCCAAAGGAGAGACAAGCCATCGCAGGCCACCCCGCTTCATTTGCTTTGGCACACCACATCCATTGGGTCAGTTATTCAACCACAGTGACATGGACATCTAGTGACATGTCACGGTGTCATAGACTCGTCACCGTAGCGCCAACAAAATTAAATCTCGATATTTCAAATTGCCGCTGTGCGAAACATATATTAGCCTTGCGCAACGCCTCGCAACCTCTCGCAACAGCCTGCAACAGTTCGCAACACGCCCTCTTATGCCCTCTTCCGAGAGCGTCACTTGACGACGGTCGTCCGAGTTCAGCCGATTGCCAGGTTTAACATCGGTGATGAGTCAGTATCTTCATCTCAACGACAGGTCTTTGTTTTGCCATACATAACTCAATCATCATCAGGTGGAAGGCTACGGAAGGACATGTTTGCCCGTTGAAATTGAAGTGGAACATGATGCCTTGGGCCAAATACTCACACTGCGCTCACATGATATACTTTGTATTCTCACATGATATATCTCCAGCATGAGCCTTGAAATTTTCCAGCTGGACGACGGGGAAATTGCGGAAAGTCCTGCGATAATAAGCAACATTCTAGTGAGTTCCATACTACATGACACTGATTA
>QFEX01000367.1:41654-59697 GCA_003316505.1 Suillus alpinus
CAATATCCGATGACTCCAATACTACTGGCAATACGCCACAGTATGTACTCCGCCCGACATACCAGCGGGCTGGTCTGGTCTTTATGCATCTCGCGTTTGGAGGTTGGGTGGCATTTATGATTGGCATGAAGAGTGGAATGAATGTAAAGAGGATCTGGCTGACTCCACGTCAGCGAGGGGATCTGACCACGACGACGCGGAAAGCAATTGTGCGCCCAAAGGTCGCGACTTTTGAAGGCTTCGGCGGTTTTGGTCTACGGGGCGATGTACTAAACGTCAAACATTGCCGCTTATCCACTGCAGAACCCGCAGACGACCTGACATTAATTGTCACCACACCGGGGAATAGAGCACAACAGCTTTCGATCGCGACGAAAGGCGTTTATATCGCCGGGAGGCCTGCTTCACGGGATGAAGTTTACACCTCGCTCTCGCAAGTCTTTGGACATAAATCTGAACCCGCAACCTGGAGAAGTGGACCCATTCTAGATGCACAGGTACGCCTACCCCGTCAACTGACAATCTCATTCTCATCTCATTTTCACCAGAAATCTTGATGGCGCGATGGAATCTTGCGAGCCTGCTGTTAACCAATCGCAGCTAACAGCTTGCAACACATATTCCTTTGACCAGACTGAGTCCCTGGCGTGCGATGGTACACTTACTTACGTCCATTTATGCGTATCCTTATAGGGCTCAATAGCATGCGTCCGCAAGAGGTGTGTAATGCAAATAAGCAAGACACTTACGAATGTCATACCGCCGTACTGGTTAAGCTTGAGGTCCACCACGTTCACAGCAAGAGGGCTACCTTAGCCTGATCGCATTGGTTAAACGCATGAACAACGCATTATCCGAGAAATTTGCCGAACCGTGGCGATGAACTCATACATCGCACTCCTGACCGCGCGATACAACCTGCAACAGACACTATCTATTCTTCCGAATTCCATGTCCGCCGCGGCCTCCTCATTAATGGCGTTGCCAACAAGATTAAAACTCTTGGCATTTTGGAAGAGCGTGGTTAAACATTTTGAAATGAAGTGATGGTTCCCCTGCTTCCCGCTTGACCTGTTCAGGCTGCCATGGTTGCTTGTTGCGTTAAGTACTGTTGGTTGGGTGGAGACAAATGCTTTGACCACCCGGTCGATCGCGATGACGGTGGAGATGTAATCTTTTGGGTTAGTGTGATTTGTTTATCTGTCTGGCCCCAAAGAATTTTCCTAGCAAATTATCACCTAATCGCGTGCCCGATTAACAATTGCGTTAGCCTGATATCGATAGGGAACATTCCTAGTGAAAGTCGCAAAACCACTTGTTGGCTTGCCCGATTACATTTCCAGACTCGCATCAAACACTGCCTGCCATACTATAGACTGACCTTTCTGCGCATGCCTGGACCATCAACAATAGCTGCTTCCGATACGACATGTTGGTCTCCACACGACATGCCGGTGACAGTGCGGCATCTGCCGTGATGCACTTGTTTCTCTGCCATCATGTCCGGTACTCAGTATATCCCTCACGTACTATACTCAACCGCTTTGACCTCAATTTCTATGCACTTGCTGTGGCAGCGAAAAACAGCTGACGAGGACCGAGCGAGATTCAAGGCTCAAACATCTATTCTGCAAGACCTCATTGAGCAACTTCGTTCGGGCAAGTCAATCTCCGACGAAGAAATAACGAAGTCGCGTAACCTTGCGCGTATACATGGAGAGGGCAAACAGTCACCCGACAAGGAAGGAACCAACATTGGATGGATGGATGTGGTATGGGGCCGAAAAACGGTTGCAGACCTTGGTGTCAGTGATGAATGGGAACGAAAGGATTTGGAACAAAGTGAGTCGTTCCTGCTATCACACAGCATCCAGCTGACTGGTCCGTTCAGTACGGAAAGAAATTGAGGCAGAGCATTGATACATTCTTTCAACACTTGGTTGGTGAGTGTCATCCAAGCGTCTTCTACCTGTACACAATATACATCGAACCAATACATCTACAGAGTACATGTGCGCTTACAAAAAAATTAGTTTACCCGTTATGCAAGACACGACTGCTTTATACTGCGAGCGCATATTCTGAATGGATGATGGTCTTGCAAGTCAATGAGACAAGCCTGATGTTACACATAGTCTCGCAGCGGTACCCTAGGGACCCCAGGCTGGTGCATTTGCATTTGCGCCATTCTGGGCAGACTAAGCAAACGCAGAGTTTAAACATATGACAGCCACTCACCGCGTTGGAGGTGCCCTTTGCGTTGGTATCCTTCTTTTTCTTCTTATCTGGAACGGGATTCTGCAATGTCGGAACCGAGTTCCCCGTGGTACCATTAACACCATCTCCTTCAACAGTCTTCGATGGCTCGGTTACGGAAGCGCTATTCACATGGGCGAGCTTGAATATGTCGCAGATGATCCTATGGACTTCTTCATCCCCGGCGCTCGCACTCGTTGGAGAACGGCATCCTTTCTCTGCCGACCTCTGCACTGCTCTTTCCCTCACCATTGTGAGCTTGAGAATTGTCTCAATGTCGAGCTTTGAAGCTTCCGAAAGAGGAGGGAGGGTGGGGCTCATAGCCAAGGTCGAGTACGATGGTAACAGAAGCTGCGCATCGATCTTAAAGTCGGAATAGATCTTGATTTTGTCGATAGGTTTTAGCTCGAGTTTCTCAAGCTGGCGGACAACGAGCTTTCGCATCTTGCGGAAGCCCCACCGCGTGGCGAGCCTTAAGATCACCAGCCACCTCTCGAGCGGCTGGTTGTCGTATTCGAAGTCCCTAGAAAGGCCACAAGTTTCAGTAACGACATCGGTGAGCATTGGGTGAGTGCGCTACTACTCACTCGTCATAGAACACCCACAAGAAGTGGGCAAAGTCTTCGGGTTTTACATCCAATGTATAAGGCTTGGTGTTACCATCGCCATCAGAAAATATATCTTTAAAGGAGCTGGATTCTCGCTCGAAGAAATGACGATGTACTTGAAATAGGACGCTTTGAGCCTGGATGGAGAGAAAATTAAATCCTTCATCAGCGCTTCATACCCCAGGGAGCTCACTAAAAATTGAGTGTCCCCAGTGGGAATGAAATACTGAGGATGGTTTTTTATTTGAGAGAATCCGCTGTCGGAGGTGGGTTTGGGTGTGTTTGACATGTCGATGATAGTGGGGTGAATAGTGCTCGTATGCCCAATTGTCGTTTGTACTTATCTACTTTTCAAGCGCTGGTGATGCTTCGAATATCATTGCCAGGTCAAGCCGCCATCAGACTTCAGATTGCTCGATATAGTCGCAGTCCTAGCGACTGCCGACGTAATGATGATCTCTCATCATTGCGTGGCCTCGCCTACAGGAACGACAAAGTAGGTATGTACAATAAGAGTACAAGGGATGCTCGCTCGGATCTTCGCCGATGATCATCAGAAATTTCGTAATGAGAGGGCGAACCGAGCCCACGAGGCTCCTCGAGGCAACGTTGAAGATAATATACTTACGGAATGTTCTGGCCCGCCACCGAGGTGAGCGGGCACCTACAATTGTCTCGCACGTGTTCGCGGATCATTCGCTGAGCAAGAAGTTTCTGATGCAAACAAAAATAGATTGACTCAAGGAATGGCAGACAATCGAAACGACAGAACTCGAGAGTCAGTTTTTGAAATGGAAACGGAGGAAATTGCCAAGCGCAAAAATTCTACTCTCCAACTTGGGCGAACTTAAGTCTGGGTCTTCTTCCCCCTGTTTGCGCCTGCGCCTGTGCCTCCCCCTCCCCCTCCCCCACGACCGTTACGCTTCCCCCCGCGACCACCTTAGATGAAATCGATTTGTGAGATGTACATCGAATTGATATTACCGCCATGCTCACCTTGACGCCCGCCGCGTGCACTTTCGCTATCAGACAGCACACTAGATAGGTCAAGGTCCTTGGTTTGAGTTTCATCCTTCTCAGCATCATTTTCGTGGTCGTTGGTCTCATTCTCATCGTTACTCTTAACATTAATGGGTGGTGGTACAACAGGCTCAGGAGTAGGGGTGACAACAGTGGTGGAACTATGATGGGGAGAACCAGCTTTTCGTTCCTCTGTTCCCTCCTGTGATACCAAGAATGAGTCGAAGTCAGAAAAGGATAAGTACAGGACTCGCCAGCGATGAAGGCTTACCCGTTCCGTTTTGTTTGTTCCACGAGCCCTTGGGTCCATCGGTCGTGGGGGTTGCAGCGGTTGCAGTGGAGGGAGAGTTCGTCTGCTCGGGTAACGTCGTTTTGGGCTTCTCCGGCGGCGTGGGCTTATTCTCAGGCACTGCGGCAGCTAGCTTGGGATCAGCATTTGGCGACGAGGAAGCGGGAGCATGAGCATGAGCATGAGCATGAGCATTTGTCGAAGAAGGCGAAAAAGCGGGCTGCGATTCCATGGCAGAGACGAACGTGCGTGTGGTGTCGACGGAGGAACGAGCAGCCGGGTCAGAGTTGGATGAACCGTTGGTACGAATTGAGGAGCCGCCATTGACTTTGGATGCCGTCGACCCGTTAACCTTCGTGCTACCGGTGTAAGTCGAGCCGTTGGTGTGGCTAGGTGAAGTACTGGTCTGCGGAATCGGCGACGTTGGTCGCGACATTATTCCGAAAACCTCCCTGATCATAATTTCCATATCACTGTCTTCAAAGTCGTCAAACGTAGGCGAGCGGATTCCGCTCTCAGCAGCACGCTGGCGAGCCCGCTCACGAGCATCTGCGACACGGAGAACGGTCTCCATCCCAAGCTGCATGCCCTCAGCAAAGGTCAAAGGCTTATCCCTCTTGCAGACAGCGATGTACGCCGGGACGAGGAAGAGCTTGTTGATACTGTACTCGTGATAGATTGAGATCTTGTCAACGGGTTCTATCTGAATCTTCTCGAGTTCGCGCACGGTGAGCTCCTTGACGCTGCAGAAACTCCACCGATTGGCAAGCTGTAGGATGCTCAGCCACGTCTCGAGAGGCGCCTCATAGAGTGAATATTTCCTGTTCACAACCGTCAGAATGCTTGGCACAATAAAATTTAATTAAACGGGCATACGGGTTGTAAAAGACCCAGAGAAAACGTGCAAAGTCTTCGCTCTTGACGTCGTCTAAGGTATAGGCATTGTTGTCCGATGAGCCGCGTTCCTCGCCTTCGGCTGACTGGAACTTCTGGCGGAAGAACAGTGATTCACGCTCGAAAAAATGACTGTGTATCCGATAAAGATGATTCTCGACCTGCGAAATTCGAAGTTGCAACCATCAATCTGAGGCGTTGAGGAACATAACGTCCGTTCGACACTCACCAGTACGGTCATATCACCGCCGCGCAAATAATAATCCTTGTGGTGGATGACGCGAGCTAATCCGTGTTCTGATGAGTTGACCATGATTGACTCTACCTGAGAGATGAGGGAGGGAGGAGGAAGGTGAAAGGGCTTGGGTTCTAGAGGAAATTTTTGAAGGAAGTCAAGATATACGTTTCCTGAATCCGGTTCCAGCGTTAACGATCAAAAGCAGCTACACGTGTTCTGCGCGTGTCGTCCATTGTTCCTTCGTCCTTTTATTCCTACTAAATTGTTTAGCGCTTAGCCTGAAGATCGATTGCGTAAATATCATCGTTGCCTATTGTCAAGTGTTGTCCAAACTTTGGAGTCGCTTGCACTATAGTACCACGATGTTGTTGAACAAACACCGCTGAGTTACGTGCGATGTCGGGAAGCAGCGCGCTGCAGGTGAGTTGGATGACATCCAGGGACGGACGATCTGAACTGAAATTTTCAAAAGTGTGTGCTCCGCGGGAAGCCATCAATTTTTATATCAAATCAACACAGGATTCGTGATACACGCAACTTGCGGATCAGTGCTGAGCGCTCAGTTTCGGGGTTCCTGCCAGCTAGACAGGAAAACTTGCCTCAAGGCAAGTTGTGATGTGACTCGGATACACCACAAGGATGACACAGGAACTACATTCCTGGGCTTTTGCGTACGTGAAATGTGGGCGTACGCAGTTCATGCGACCCACCTACAGGCAACACGAGGCCAATGCATAATAGATAAGGCGTACGTCAAGGATCATCCATCATGGATCCTGCGCTCCATGGCATGGCTCCGCAGAATTGATTACCTATGCATTCATTGCGTTTTGGGCGGCCGCAGCAGCTCGCTTGTTCTCGTCGTGAGTCATACAGCAGGAGACTATGTTGCGTCACTGATTCTAGGCCACCATTGATTTCAAATACGCGGCGTATCTGCGTGGACGCAACGGGCCGAAATTTAGAGTTGGAGTTGCGGATCGTCAACTGCATGCTTGTTCAAGTTGGGTCATACCAGGACCAGACGCGCACTATGGAGGTTGTCCTAAGGACAACAGGTCACGGAGGACTAATAATCCAAAGACTCACGATCCAATGAATTTTCCAATACTCAGTTATGGAAGACTATGGTATCAGTACTAAGTCTGCTTCTCGAATGATTGTTCGAAAGTGGTAAAGGTATCCTTGCCGAGGATGGCGAATACTACGCGATGAAACGAATGCCGGTATCGCGCACCTTTCACAGTCAATAACTCTGCCCAGATCCTCGCAACAACTTCGACATCGTTTTGGAATACCCCGGTTCCAAAACTGCCCAAGACGATGTTCTTAGCACCCTGCTGTTCAAACAAGAACAAGATGCGCCCCATTCTCTCTTTCATAACAGACTCGATGGGCATCTCGATCTCCGCAGGCTGTAACTCATCCCCGGCCTTCTTTCTCACATCGCCAGCATTTACAGCTGCGCTTGTTAGAACATCGACTTCGAAAGGCGACGCCCAACCCCCTGTGTCATCCTTCAAGATTACGACAGAAGGTGTATAGACCATTGCGTGATGATAAAACCCTCCGTTTCTATCACGGGCATGTAGTTGGTAGAAGCGTTGGGCGGTGTCCGTCATTAGAGAGGGATAAAGTGTGGATGACCGGGCTATAGACTCTTCTTGAGCTTGTGCCCCATTCAGAAAACCGCCTCCAGGACGTGTAGCAGACGCAAAGTTCAAGATTGCTATCCTGCCGAAGCTTGTAGAGCGAGACGAAAGAGTACTGAACAACAATCTGGCACCGTCAAGGGTCGAAATTTCGAGGATAGACACCTCAGATTTCGTAGCTGCGAGATTACGTGGTGGAGCACTGGTGGACCAGGTGGATAGCAAAGAATCTGGAGCATAGTAACGAGTGTTGTGATTTGAGAAGTTGACTTTGGCAGCGAGATCATGAGAAATGTCAGCGATGGTGACCGTGCCATTCTCAATCGCGTCCAACGTGCTCTGCGCGATTTCTTGAAGTTGATTACGCCTACTATTATCTCCACTACCACTGGACCAGTGTGAGCTCGGGCCTCGAATACCGGTTTTTTGAAATGCAAGCTTTGTCTGAACGCTCATTGCAGTTGACGGTCAAGGTGAATGTCTCTGATAATCTGTGATCGCTCCTTATTATCATTGATGTCTGAGGCGCCGGTCCGACTTTCGTGAGACAACAAGTCATCTCGCTCGCTCTGAGCTCGACTCCTATTCAAAAGTTTTTTCCACTGAACGTGACCGGTCAACGTTCAACACTGGTCAGACGACAGTCCGCCCCCACGACAGCTGAAGAAGACTTTTCGTTTCAGGCCCGACTCGCCGAGGGGATTCAGCGCCTAACGGTGCTCTCGACTTTCACACGAGCGGTATAAAGCTGTCTATATGCATCTACACACTTAGGTCCCATAAACGCCGTCGTCAATTTGGCACCACCGTGATCACTCTCACGTTTCTGCTTCCAAGCGTACTAACGGCCCGCTATCAAGGGCAACTCACCTCTTTCACCACGTACGAGACAAAATCGCAAGATGTTGTCATCCCTTGAACCCCTGGAGGAGGTGAGCACATTTGTGCTGTACTACACCACACAGGGTGGAGCTAAATTCGTGCAGAGATTCAGACAGGTAGAAGAAGAGAGTGAGAGGAGGGCCATGCAAGAGCAAGATCAGTCGGCGAATGAGCTAGTCGATCCCGATCTAGCCAGGCGGCGACACCGACGGAAGAAGAGTTCTGTGTCGGTTTCTCGATTCGGCCAGGTGCGGGTCATTCACCTACTATGTGGTCCGTGTATAACTCACTTTCAAACACAAATAGCCTTCAAATGGCAGTGGCGCAAGTGGTTCCGCTTCACCTACATCTTCACTACTTGCTGCTGTTGCCCACAAGTCAACATTCTATCATTCATTAGCAAACGTAAGTAGCTTTTTGTTTGTGCCTGCTATCAGGAGCATGCCCTGATCGGAGTTTTCAGCCCAGAAGCATGGACTCCTTCATTTCCGAAGGGTCAGAAGACGAATCTCACCATTTAGAGGACGACCAGCAGGTGACACAAGTTGAACGAATACATGGCCGTCAGCCTTTTCAAAAGACAGTTGAAGCCATGCTACCCCGACGCATGTCTCGGTCGCACTCACAAAACGTACTCTCGCCGAGCACACGCCTGGTCATAGACGTCTCTGTTGAAGAGGCAACGGTAGATGCTGCGCATGCGCGCTCTGAGGACATTCACACTACCACCATTCACGCAACCAAAGGCGAGCTACGCCCTAATACGTCTCAGACTCTTAGCGCACTGGGCGCCAAGCCACCGACAAACGGGCTAGTAGAACGGGCGAAATCGTTGGCTCGGAAATTCGGGCGTAAGAGAAAGCCCGTTTCTGGGTGAGATGAAGCGGATGTTATGCGCCTAGCTCTTGAGGTGTCAAGGAG
This sequence comes from Suillus alpinus, assembly GCA_003316505.1. NCBI lineage: Eukaryota > Fungi > Basidiomycota > Agaricomycetes > Boletales > Suillaceae > Suillus > Suillus alpinus. The sequence continues at coordinate 50,415 of QFEX01000367.1, forward strand.
ACTCTGGAATGAAATGGACCTGGATTGATGTTCCGAGCAGTTGCTAGGCTTCATCGAGGGCGTTGATAACCTTGGAGTGCTCATCCAGAAGATTTTCATCAGATTTTCTTTCATGTACATCCGCGTTATCGATGCATGATGTGACTCATTAACAGAATAAGCCAATAGTTGTTCAATCGCCTTTCCTCCGCTGACAGTTATATTGGTTCTTCACGTGAGTTCAGTGTCGTTATTTACGTGCTTCGAGATCGATTGCCTTCCAATTCTGAATCTATAATCAGATCAAAGAATGCATCTCCGGGGCAGTAGCAGTGCGGAAACAATTATATGCGCTCATAAAAGCAAACCAACATGATAGGCGCCAACCAATCTTTATTCGCAATCACTCTCCAACTTATTCTAGGAAGAGTACCAAATGAGCGGGGTCCATACAGGAAGTCCGTCCACTATGCACCTATCTGCCCCCAGACGTGTTGTGGACAAATGCACCCCAAGGGACAAGTACGCCCGGACGCACGTACATCTAAAGAATTCATTCCTCTCGAGTTCTGATGATTTGAGCGTAAAGACTGTGGGTCTCATCGAACTTCTCCAGTCTCACTGTATTGATTAGATCTTGCAGCCCAGCCCACCTTGGGTCCACGCGTATAACTCACGACAACGCTCGCAGTCTTCCGCAGATACCCAAGGCTGGAAGCATCTGCCAACTCCCATCCGACCAACCTTCCGCCCGCGTGACTATGCGTCACCACTCACTGCGGATGATATCTCTGAGAAGCACGCGAACTCTTTCAAAGTCCTACAGCGGTCGCTGCATAACCTTGATTTTGATCCAACTTGCCTTGATCGCCTCGATGAACAACTTCTCCTTTCTCCAACAGAGTCATTCGTAGACGTATGCTACTCTGAAGCTGTTCACGACAACAATATTCCTGTTCCTATGCTCCAACCCATTCAGCCCCGTATACGTAAAGGCACGAGGCTGTATGACCGTACAGCTGCCACTGATGAGGATCCTTTCCACGATTGGGATGAGAACTACTCCGTCAAGTTCAAAAAGGCTCGCAAACCAGTGAGTCTTTTCGCACTTGTTGTGCGACTTTTACTGACATGTTTGTGCAGTTGCCCCCACCCCCACTCCCAGAACTGCCAGAATCGTCACTTCCCAGGACGAGTCACCAGGACTCGATGCTCGCTCTTCTGGAGTCACATATCCTATACCACAATCCCAACGAATCTGTTCACTTCTTCCCAGTTTCTACGCAACGCTGCAGCGGGGAATCGCGAAAATCCTCTCTCGAAGCTCCCTCTGTCACATCTACGGGGTCGAATGGCAGATTCAGACGCATTTCTGATGCGCTGACTGGCCGTTCTCGAAGGCCGACTGCTTAAAACCCCGCCAACGCCATTGAATGTAAAGCTATCGTTTCAGCTTTTTTGATCACTCAACAAAAGCGGCATGCCGTACCACCTCCATTCCCTGATTGTTATACCCTAATCCACTCGCATGCAGCAGGAACTCCATTTTGCGACCTCAATACCCTGACGTTATCCTAACTTGACTCTAACTTTTGATTCATACCTGTTGTTTGTTCTTTAGGATTGTATTTTAAATTTCCTTGTATCTCATGACAACCGACTGTTCAAAGTTTATCCACAGTCGCCAGTATTTTCTACTTAGTCTTGGTCCGTAGATACGATGATCAGTGACGTACCGTTCAGCATCGATAACGCCTTGAATGAAATAATGAACTTACTTGGAACTTACATATGACATATGGCCGCGATTCTCGAAGATATATCTTACCCAAGTCTTACCTCATGATTGGTCGTTTGGTCGGCCATCCGGTGTTATGGTGGATCACTTATCCGACTTTCAAATGAACTGGCGGAAGGGACTTTAAGCTACTTCGGTTTTACACGGGTTAAAACTTAATTGTCTTTCGGAGGGCGTAAAACGATGCCTATTCCGCCCAGTATCTGATGGTGACCTAGTCGACAGCTGATATTGCTCGACCTATGAGAGTCGAAGTCGAAGGACATGAATAATAGTGTCATTCGGACAACGTGAACATGTCATTCGAGGGACATAATATGTCATTCGAAGTAGCAACTGGCTACGAGAAGCATCGAGAAAGCCCATAAATACCCTCCGGAAGAGGGGCACAGAGAGTAAAGTTTAATATGCTCGGAGGGAATGAGATTCAGTTGGCCGCCAACAGAAAGTCTGGATGAACTATGGGATAAACCTTGTGAGCCGTTGTGAGGGAGGCAGCATAAGGGACATTAAAATGCCATGACGATTTGAATTATAGGCTGACTTCGTGCTCCAGAACACCATCCAAGTACATCCATGCGGCCATGTGGGAGAGTGTGGGAGGTTGTGGGCGAGAAGCTAAGAGCGGAACAGATTTCCAACTCTTTGGCTCCTATGCAAATGGTTTGCTTGGGAAAATTTGCCGTAGCTGTGTCTGATCGTCGATATGCCATTTAAACAAGGACTTGCCCGCCAACAGCTATCCTTTACTTTGCCATACTTGTAACTTCAGCACATCGAAATCATTTGGAGCGAGGCCGTCATGTTCCGGAATGCTAACCTGACGGTGTTAGCCTCCTCAAATAGCCTGAGAGAAGCAAGAACGCCGTCGAGTTGCTTCAATGCTATTTCGATAGAACGGAGCACTGGCACAAGGACTCTCAACTGGCTGAAAAAGATTGTGGTTGATGAGCATTACGTGTGCGTCGCAAGCGCTCACTTACCGCCGTCATGACACATGCAATATTATTCTTGCAGTCGACAGCAGCGATGATCAACGGTTGTCGATGGCAATACTTACAACAATGAGTACTCACGCTAAGCGCTTTGAGCAAGTTCCAAAGTTCTATTGTGTAATAGGTTGGTAACAGGCTACAAAATTCAAATTCAAGCGGTACTTAGGCGCTTGACAACATTGGTCCATCATGTCTACCTTCGAGAATGTGCCTTTCGATCTTCTGCAGCCCATTCTCATACATCTACTTGACCGAAGGCATCTGAGTACAGTCGCACTAGTAAGCCGTGCATTCAATCGCGCAGCGACACCACTTTTGTACAGGAGGCTCGATTCGCAAGTGAAGCGTAATGTGCGATTAATATTCATCTCGCTCTGAGCGTCTACTATCAAGACTGTATTAACTACAAACAGACCCTTCACCATCCCTCAGCAACCCTTCTCAAACGACCAGAATTGGCAAAGTATGTCTGGCATGTGACGGAGACAGGTGGGTGACATTAGCTTCAGATTTGTAATTCGATTGATCGCCCCCACCACGCAGGCGCAGTGCAGAGCTTGCGACAAATTATTCCTCAAATCACTGAGGATATTGTTGCAGCGCTTAGACTTTGTACAAATCTCACATCTGCAACTTGGGTAGATGACACGTTGACTCCAGAGGCAAATTTCCTACCCATCCTGGATGTCTTGATGACGTTGCCCCTGCGGGAGCTCACCATACGGACCCAGTATGATCCAGGAGAACGAGTTTGGGCCCGGCTCAATACTATTCAGGGAATTCGTCGCTTATCAGTGTGGTCTTTGGAGTGGGGGCCCCCGCGGGTGCTCCAAGGATGGGCTGATTTGCTGAGCTCCTCTCTAACGCACCTTGAACTCTGCGTAAGGGAGCTTTTGATTTCCCTCTCTCTGTTTCCTCATCCATTCCGCAGCGTTGTGCAGGTGTTCCAGCAACTATCCTTATCTCTGTCTTCATGAAGCTTCCTCTTTTACAAGAGCTCTGCCTCAAGGGTGCCCCAAGCGCCGCCATCCCGGCTATCATGGCTTGTCTGCCCAATCTGATAGTTCTTGACACCGAATATCTGGGCTGTGGAAATTACCGCACGCCACTCACACCGTTACCCCGTTTGCAACGCTTAACAGTGCGAACAGGATCAGTGGATATCCTTGGACCGCAGAAACTATGGACATGGATGAGGATATTGCTTCCACACCAACAAACTTTAAAGTCATTCACGCTGAATGCATTTGCAGTGCATGGCCAAATGACTATTCCGCGCCCATTCATCGTGAATCTTACTGGCAGACACGGGAAGTCCCTTCAAGAATTTGCAGTAGGCATTGCGCAGTTGACGTTGGAAGTCGTTTCTCATATGTGCTCAACATGCCCCCAACTTGCGTCACTTGAATGCTCTGTGGCGAGTCCAGACGTAGTAAGTGATTCTGGTTAGACATGCGGAAGATAAATCTGCGGTTAATTGCTGATGTATCTAGGACTCGATCGCAAAAGCAATTGAGGCGGGGCACAACCTTCAGACACTCAAGCTTCATGTCTCTTGGATCCCTGATGGCAGCGTTGATTTGCCCCCACAGTTCGACAAGTACTTCTTAGGACCCCAAGTCATGTATGCAGATCTTTCCCATCTTGCCAGGGAGGGCAATACGATTCGCTTTACCGAGGAGCACGCTAGCGCCTTGATGCTTCAGACGCGGCTTCGTAGCATTGGCATAGGAGATCAGTCCTATATAGTGAGTATATTTCTTATTGCGCGCCCTCGGTACTTTGGCTTTGACTTGGTTGTTGACATTCTCACCTATCTTCTTTAGGGTCGGTGGGTTCGTCGGGAATGTTCTGCCAAGGTCACACGGGATGTCGGGCAAGAAGAAAATGTTGTGTTTGAGGTCGTTGGGGATGTAACATCTTTAGATCCATTCGTCTAGTTTTCTTATCACCTGTCGCACTGAAGTCAGATCGCTTCCATAGCCTATCACTGAGTGTACATTATTACAGGTTCCATAGAACCTCGTGAATCTGTCGCTGTCTGTCCGTGAATTCAGACGTTTCACATAAATATTTCCTTGCTAAACGTTGGTGAGCTGAGTGCAGTGAAGAAAGCTTCAGACCACATCACTTCTGGAAGGAAGGAAATAAGACCTATATTTTGACACCTATCTCTAGAGCGAATACGAGAGGCAAAGTTACGAGGATACAAAATGGACGGGGACTAAATGTCGATTTCAGCGGAATTCTTCAGGATGCTATCTTTTCTGACGTCCAAGAACGAGACGCGGTTGAATCCACCATCAGCCAAATCCAGTACTCCCTACACTGTCGATAGTGCAATTCTTCCGGGTCATACCACTAATCAATACTCAATGTCCACACGTATGATCATCGCATGGGGCCTCATGTATTTGTGGTACCCAGAGCCCGAGAACGTCACGGGCAACCTATAGGTATTGAGCGGAAACATACCGCAGCCAAGACATCAGGCATGGTTTTCCAAAAATCATAAACAAAGTAAATGTTGTTGACTAGGAACGATCCAGTACAGGGGGAAGCAAGTATCCAATTCGTCAACCAATAACTCTGAGTCCATCAATGATAGTTCGAAGTGTTGACGCCAGAATCCTCAAAGCGATTGTCTACATTTGTCAGTTTGCTCTCCATCCAAGAAGCCGAGGAACGGAAGGTTGCGGGTGCGGCGACCATACAAGGTGTGCAGAACAGGTAGAGGTAGGGGTCCACGAAGGCACCGGCGGGGGACGCAGCGCGCGAAGCTTCAAAAGGCAGGCTCGACTGATTGACCGAATCTTGGTTGTTGAAGATGCTATCGGCTGCTTTATCGTAAATGCTCAAGCTTGGCACTGGGCTGTTGCAATGCGGGTATATGCGTCACTCAAATATCTAACGCGTTTCAGGAGAGCATACCTGTGTAAATCGCTGCTGTGACTTGCCATCTGTCCGTAATTTGTCACGGGGGTGAGAGTGCGTGTTACTGACGAAGAGTTGCAAGCGTAATATGGGCCTCCTTCCGTAGGTTCAGGGGTAATAGACGGAGTAGGCGTAATGGAAGACTTTGGAGGCATGTACGTCGCGTGTTTACCTGGAGAATAGTCGACGTCCATCAGAATGGGAGTGTTGCAAGATGGCGAGTTGACATCGGTCGTATCAGAGTCGCGAGCACGCGATGGAACTGGAGTTGTGAGCTCTCTCTTCACTTCCAGCGTCACTGAGGCAGCTGGCGGCACGAACAAAAGCTGGTACGTCTCGTTTGATATCGGCTGTCCCACTTTTCTCGCCTTTGCTTGGCGAGCCCAGAACCAGCTGTCGACGCGTTGTGGATGTATGTTCCGCGAGGCGGCCCATGCATGTCGCGATGCACGTGTTGGAATGCGGGGGTCAGATATCCAGATTGCCCATAGCTCTTCTAGGTTGGATGGAGTTAGGCGTGGGATCCGGATGGGGGCTTTCTGGGTCGGGATCCCGACTTCCTGGAATTCAGATTTGATAGTTGGCTTGGATATGACTATAGAGGTATCGCTGTTGACAGGGATGTTCTGACTTGGAATTGTAACTTCTCGAAGTTTGGGCTCAGTGGTCGATTGGGATTTGGACTTTGATGAGCAGGCAGAACGAGGAAGGCGGGCTGACGACGTTTTTCTATATTTCATCGTCTTCGTCTTCGCTGGAGGCATGGTCCCTAGGATGGATGAACGCAAGAAGCAACTTGAAGCGATAGCAGTTCGGAATGCAACGCAAACTCGATGTGACCTGTGTCCAGCCGCCGGTCCTAAACCAAACCTCTATCAAATATTCCATCGACAAAACATAAACACATCTTGAGCTTTGCGCTGTCATCCGCCCTCCTGCATCTTACGCGGTTCTCACCTGCCAGTGCCAGTGCGCGAACGCATCTGTCGGCTGCGCGTGCTACAGTATAAGAGTTATTCTCAGTTACGAGTCATCTCGGCTACTATGCTGCACCGACCGAACTTCGAAGGTTATCACTTGTTGTTTACTTACTATCAAAAAACACACTTTCCGTGAAAACATGCGTTCATTACACGTCGCAAGATGCCTCTTTCAGTCTCCTCCTTGCGTGTCGCGAGTTTTCTTGGGCCATCTCACTAGCTATCCCTCCACGGACAGCCAACTTGAAGAGCTGAAATGTGAATGTTTCTACCAATTGCAATTCGATTAATCACCATGTAGACGGCTGTAGGCGGCGATTGAGATAAATTGTGTGAACCAATTGATCGAAAGTCAATAATTTTCGAAAATATGTATTGTTGGCGGAATCACCATGTCTATCATAACAAGCACTCCGTCGTTTAAGCAGACTCCAGACCGAACCGATTAGTGAGAAAAGGCGAGACGTTAGGTTCGATCTTCCAGATGCGAAAAAAGTGGATCTCGAGTGTACAGCAAACAAACATCAAAATCAAGTTTTCTTGCCGAGGAAAACCTTGAACTATTGGGGTGGGGTGCCGAGCTCGATCTCCGTATAACATCGAAGCGAAAGCGAAGGGGGAACCATGCAGTGGTGCACGACTGAGCTGAAGTGAGAGTGGTGGAGCACGCTGCGAATGCGCCGCACAGCATGGTGGGATGGACGCAATTGCCGCCGAGCTGCCCGGAAATGCGTGCTTCAATGTTTCAGATAAGGATTAGAAGTGCTACGTCTTGTCACTTTTTAGAGTGTGTCCACGCAGATACCGACCGCAGCGAAGAGGCACATCCTGGTGGCATGGTTAGTGAGGTGGCCGTAAGCAACGGATTCTCATCCGACATCGGAAAACCACGGTCGACGGTCTCCTGGCAGCATTCTGTGTGCAGCTCGATCGTGATGGGCGTATTTAGCCACGAAACACGAGACTTGGGGAGAATATGAAATTCATGTATGTACCCCAGCACTTATGGCGAATGATGTGCGACTTCGTTCCAATATAGTTCGGCGCCACATCCGCAACAAGTTGAGAAAGATGCGACGGCTATAGGTGTGGGAAAGGAAAGAAGTGAACCTTGGAAATGAATCACTCGATTGGAGTGATGAGGAAGGGGGACAGGGGGAGAGGGTGGATGACCCCAATAGGCCCAAATCAGCAACAGAGACCGGTCGCTTCTCTCCAACGCTACGAGACGTGGCACCAATGGAAGACACACGAGAGATCCTACATGCTTGCCAAACGGATTGAGCACTAGCGCCCCACCGTAAGATCCGTTGATACGCAGCTAGGGGTGATGGCACGAGTCAGTTGATGCACAAATGACACGGACACAAAATGCTTACTTGGCACTTTTTGTTGATCCTGAGAGATGTTCAAAAGCTAACGATAATGATCTCACGCAATTCCCTAGCGCTCACTCGGTGAGCGCATAATCTTTTGATCTGATGGACTGCGTCCCGCGATAGGCCTACGCAGTCCTTGTCTGATGTGTTTTTGTAGCACCCGCATCATGTTTAGATCAAACGTGGCAGGCAGGCGATACTGTCATATATATTATGCAAATCTTGGGATCCAAGTTGAAGAAAGCGTACTTACCTAGGATCCTACTGGTAGTAGTAAGGAAGGGACTAAAGGTCCATCTGTAATGCGAGATCGGAGATTATGAAAAGCAGATAAGTAACTTGAAAAGTAAGACTATCAGTTGGTGTGGGGGCAAATCCAAGAATGTGGGATGCGAAGGAGGATGTTCCTTTGCCAAATGGGACTCGGAAGAATCTCGCGTGTAGACTTATGGGTCCATATTCTGTCTGCAAGAGCATGAGAATGCCATGCATGTGCTATGCCAGCCCGAGCAGCCCGACACGGGAGAACTGTCTAGGTTTCAAGTCCGATCGGACGTTAGGATAAAGATACCCAACTTCGTCTTTGTCAATCATGGGTCACGAGTGCGAAAGAGGGTACCCCAGCCATGAGTTAGACTGCGCAGCACGAGTCAACCCCAAAACTGAAGGGGTTTTTGAAGAGTCGCACCTGGCATTAACTGGTGCGCCTACGAGAAAGGCACTTCAAGCAGACAGCTCTATTCATTGTGTAGAACTGGCTTGCTTCTTCTGTGACTGAGGTCTGGCGAGGGAAGACTACAGACGGAGAGAATTCGAATTCAAGTACAATTAGGTGGGAAATTGCAGTCTTTGTCGACATCAGCTCAGTATTCATGAGAAACGAGCTTAAAGTTAAGTGCCCGAATGTGACCAAGAAAACAGACTTGGGTCATGGTGGGAATTTATTATCCTAACGAAATTATATAGGACCATGGCCTTGACGTCGATCATGATGTCCCGGAGCATGCATATGAGCCTCGTACACTCCTGCGAAATGTGGTGTCAATCATTATCGATTATCAATGGATCACAGGTCACGAGTAGCACTGCACTGCAGTTGGACTGCGCAGCATGACGCAGCAGTTTGGCGGCAGTACACTTAAGAGGTCATTTACAACCGTCCAATTACTAGCTTCAACAGCACGTCGTACCAGTAACGGGTGTGTGGAACAAACCCCG
>QFEX01000367.1:68072-80474 GCA_003316505.1 Suillus alpinus
GACCGCGATGTTAAGACGCTCACTGGTATTTTCCACCGTATTTCCCTTATCGTAGAGTCATAACTTCCAAATATGTCCTCCCGCGAGCGTTTCCCGAGGCGAATGGGCCAAGGGACCGGGAGAATCCCAAAATATGTATCGTGTGAGTCAGAGCAAGGTCCCCCAAGATAGTCTCTCCGTGAAGCGCGAAAGGAACTCGAAGGGATCGATTTCTTTGCGGACACAGTGCTGCGTGACCAGAAGAGGAAGAGAGCGATGGCACGCACACCCGTAAGTAGTTGTGTCGGTACGGCATCACGATGGTTAATTTAAGCCGCGAGTCGTAACCTAACCCACTGCGACGGAGATACGTACTTATCCACCTCCTGAGTACCGCCACGGTCAAGGAGATTGTGCGCGCGACATTCGAGATTTCACTCCTCGGATACAGATCCAATGGCCTTGTTGCGTAACAGGAGGCATGTCTTGACCAGCCGTCATCACTGCTCGAATTGTTGCACCCCTGATGCCTAGCGACATGATGGCCCTCCCTGTGTTCGTGCTCGTGACCTGCCCGAGGGTAGTAAATAAGGGACCAGGTACCTATTTGCACACCCAGGAACCCGAATGTGGTTCCCCGTTATTGGGCCATATTGGAGTGCACGTTGTCCGAGGGCTCGGCAAATATCAGACAGGCAGTCAATTGAAGCTGCAATAGTTCCGTCGTGCCTGAGATGTGCGTAGGGACCAAGAACCAACAGGAATGGGGTAGGTGTGACCGATGGAGCGCCTGGGCCTTTAGGCGCTCGAGATACTGAATGTTATCTCCTGTCAAGTATCTGATGTTACGGTGGCAACTTGAAACTCGGGAGCTGCCGCTTGCATTTTCGTAACATAGAATGTTTCAAGGAACATACATACTTTTATAAGACACATTACATGCATCGCGTTATCAGAGAAGCAGATGAAACGTCCGAATGCGCTGAACAAATTTGAGCGACAGGTGGGAGGGGCGATAACACGAATGACGTGGATATTTTTCCCTGTATATATTTTTGTCTTTGAAAGCTGCGTGAGAGATGGTGAAGCGCACTTGCACAAGTTTGGTGGAATAAAATGTTGGGTTAGACAGCTGCAGGTGCTGCGTGATGGAGTTTGAAGCAACGTTGGCGGCAGCATCAGACTCGAAATGGACCGTCAAGTTGATTTAAATTCCACGGCACGTGCAAAACACTGAAGAAATATGGAAGTGAGAAGACAGAAACACATGGGAGAACCCGAGCTCACCTAGCACCAGTGCTTTACGCCTTTGTTGTGGTGAACTCTACGATGGTGGTCTGGCGCAGGTGCTCCGAGTGAGTACCGGGGGTCCTGGCGCAGTGGCTGGAGTCCTGGTTCGTCTGTGCATCATGTCTTCTGTCGGTCCTCGTGACCCGATACATAGAGCCATCGCGCCATAGAGGTTTGGCCTTTGGGTTTCCCTTGCAGCCCGTGCTCGGTCCAACGGTGAGGACGCAGAACAGGTCTGATTAGAAAAACAGGTTGTGGGAGGATGGGTACAATGTCACGGCGACCCCACGTCTAACTTGAAGCCAACGTCACTGCCAGCACAGTACGAGTCGGGGATTAAGCAATTGGCCTCAGATATCCGGGTAATCACTCGGAAAAATGAAATATGATAACGGAGCCCCGGATCTGTCAGTGTCAATGTTCTGATAACCGGTCAAACTGCTGACATCCATGCTTGCAAGACTAATCCCACGCCGTGCTGAAGCGTTGACACTCGGGACCGACGTTGACGGTTGCACAGCTCTGAGTCCTGGCCGGTCAACCATGACACTAACAGCCATCATCCATGAATCTTCCGCAATCTGACGAAGTTAGCTTGATGATAATACCAGCGGGTATATCATAATACATGATTCAGACACGATCGTGAAACAGGCCTTGTACTCATCGAGGCCGCCAGGGTGCAAAACGAAAGTGAATAATCAGCGTCAAGTTGAATCTGAGCTCTCGTGCCTACTGGCCTGGATCAGTAGGTTAGTACTGACACCAAGCGCACCAGACCCGTATTCCACATGGACTCTTGAGATTGGCGCGCAGGTTCCACATGGACTCTTGGCATTGGCGCGCAGGTCTACTGTATATCTGCAGGCATGCACATCATGCTATGTATCTAGCTTCCATTGCTCTCGCGGCCTGACGAGGATGAACGGAGACTTGAAAGAGGTTTTGAAACTTGAAGAGGGTGACTTAGGGTTAGTACATGCTGCCACTATCAATAGCCAGGCTTGCGATTTGCAATTCATGAAGAGGCCGGGCCAGTCTATCGCAGCTATGCTTTTGAAGGTCTGTGGTATCGGCCTTGTGGGCTGGCTACTCTTTCGTGTGTTTACCCACCCTGGATTCAATATCGCGCGCGAAGTTCCCGCCTACTACGAGGTTGGATTTTTCTATGGCCCTCAGCACTAGATACCAACTTACGAGCACTACAGTTTTGGACAGACTTCAACGAACCTGGTTACCCTGGTCCCAGCGACGGGGCAGTCCTCAGGTGCATCGGTAGCGCGGAGTGGGATGAATACTATGACTTACCATCATGGGCGCACGAGTTCCCTTTTGGCAGCGAGTCACTTTTCACCCTTCCTGTCGACTCTGACGCCCTGTATCTCCTCTCTCGGGGTGTCTTCCAGTACGGCACTGTTACTGTGGAGCAGTCCACAGAGGCCTCAGATGCTGTCATCGTACGCGTCCGCGCTGCATATCATATGGAAGAGGCCCTTGAACATGCAAATGTTTGTCACCTCACGCGCCAGGAAAATGAGAATGGAATCGCCATCTACGTAAGTTCTGTTCTTGAATACTTTGCTGTGCCATACTCAAGTCCCATCGGTAATACTATACTGTAGACCCCAAAGAGCCGTCTTCCTAGACAAGATAACAAAGATCAGCTCATGTTTGATGTCACATTGACTCTACCCGCAAGCGCGAGCGAGGATGCCCTCTATATTAAGAGTTTAGAGACCTTTGCACCTCTTTTCCGCCACGAGGTTGCAGCGTTGTCAGACACTGTGTTCTTTAGTAGTATTTCGTTGAACACTTTGCATTTCCCCATCAATGTCCAGGTTCGTACTGTGATATTTCGAGCTTTGAACATGTAGAGCTAACGTCTGTACAGTCTGTAGCTGCCGAGACAGGGATTTTTACGACTGCTAATGGGCGCATCAAAGGACACTTCCATTCAACGTCGTCTCTCAAACTCATCACTACTAACTCGGCCATTGACGCAGATGTCAACCTGTTCCATGACGAAGTTGCAAAACCATTGGAATTGACCATGACAACCGCAAATGCGTGTGTATTAATGCTCCTTTTCATCCCTCAATGTATTAAACGCTTTGTTGTCATGTCTAGCCCCCTTGATGCACGTGTATCTTTGACTACTGCCTCGGGATCTGCGGGAGATTTCAAAGTTGATGCACAGACCGCGAATGCTCCACTTACCCTCAATTATGTTGATTCGCCAGTTTATTCTCGGCTCAACAGTAAGGCAAGAACCATGAATGCTCCTGCGACTGTACATCTGCATAGCGCATTCGAGGGCTCTTTCTCTGTAGTATCCTCAATCATCGGGCCTTCTCTTGAGCAGCATAGAGTCAAGGATCCTGCAGGCGAAGGGCGTCAACGTCACATCACTACATCTCGCAGCAGGGGGCACATTCAAGGATCTGTTCGTTGGGTTGGGGATGAACACAGTGGAGGCGGAACTGGCTGTATTCAAGTATCGACGAAGCTATCACCTGCCAAGTTGATCTTGTGAGCACGGCGTTGGGGACTACTTATGTCGAGAGTTAGGTCTCAGAGCAGGAAGCCAAGTCGTCCAATTGTAATTCCAGTAGTTCAACGTTCAATTGAGCGCGCATGTCTAGACACTAACTACTCGTGTCTGATAAGCTAATGTAAGTATTGATATTGTCACTGAGTGCGTTGCTTGTTTTGATGCGTAACCGTAGCGCAGCACTATCCAGTGGCGTTTTGAACCAACAAGCCTTGAGCTAAGACTCAAGTTGGCTAAGACACCCAAGCAATCAATTTCGCCACCATTGCAATATGATGATCACTGGCATCCAACAATTATCTGCGTGATAGTGCATGCAGGACTCAAACCGTAATTCCCTCGCAGGTCTTGTAGGATTAACCGCACATACCTGTGATCTCCCGCCCTACTCCGTGCTGCAGCTGCAGCTGGCACCCCCAGAAGTCGGCAGGTCACACACATTTCGGCACTGTGCCGATTGCACGGGACATGTGCATGATACTTGGGCAGTTTCACCGTGACAAGCAGCACAATCTTTGCATTAATAATGCTTGTGACATGGGGACCAGCCAGCTAGCTTCCGAGTTGTGTCCAAGATCTGAGGTCGAGTTTTGACTCTCAAGATCAAATAACGCTCTCGGTTGCATCTTCGACCTTTCGAACGATGAGCTCACCGTACGGCCAAAAAAAATTTGCATGCAGCAGTGTTTACATTTCCCCTATGCCAAGCTCCTATCACTTCGCACAAATTATGCATTTCTCCTTCCTCGTCGTCATTACTGCTTTGGCAGCATGTATGTCTGTTAGTGCATGCAAATCACGAGGCGTCGGTTGCAACAAGAACAGTGATTGCTGCAGTGGCCTCCGTTGTAATTTCGTGTCTGTGAGTATGAGTAGTTTGCTTTGCATACAAGATTCGACCCATTACTCACCCCTTGCACCTTATAATGCTAATAGGCTAGCGGTAGGAAATTCTGCCTACCGGTGGGCTACCAGGCTGTGAATGAGTAGCATATCTGGACAGTGAGTTGTGTTTACGCTTTCGCATTGGTGCTGTGGTTGATGGCACAACACGTAGTTCGTTGCTGACTTGGTCTATGTGGTTGCTTCTGGAGTTTGGACGAGTTTCACTGCTCCATGGACAATAGAGGCGCCTTTGAATTAATGGAGACAATGTCAAACACTCAATATGAATCTGATATTGACTAAGATCCACGCATACGTATGAGCGATTTTTGGTTTTGGGATCAGCCCCGTGTTGTATGGAACGTGCACGTTCATTGAACTGTTATATTATCCTGTCTCTAACTCACACCGTGGAACCCTTCCGCCCCTTGACCAATCGTGTGATCCCGCAAGACAAGGCGGAAACTTTCGTCGCAGAACCGGGATGCGTTTGTGATTATTGATAGTGCTGTGTATTTCGCTAAGAGGATCCAAACAATGTAAGACACAATTATCTATTATGTACAACCCATACATTCTATTCACGATACCGTTGAACATCGAGATCCAAATCGAATCTAAGGTGTTGCACGACCGGGCCATCGTGGATACAGCGAGCATTCCCTGGAAGGCGTCTTCGTCAATATGATTTTCTTTATCAGTCCTGCTTGATACATACCTCACAGTAAATCGGTTAGCTAGCCATGCAAGGAAACGCTACGCCAGACATGTCAGCCACCACGTTCTTCACAAAATATATGTAGAGAGGCTGACCTCGACGCCGAGTCCGTACCCTCCATGCTGGCAAGTACCATATTTGCGCTGGTCCGTGAACCAGTAATAAGGAGCGGGGTCAATGCCCTCGCGCTTGTATGCCGCCAGTAGCTCTTCCATATCTGCTATCCTCATCGATCCGCCTATCGTGTATTCAGTCACACGTAGTCGCGCACGGTCCATCACTTCACATACCAACAATTTCTCCGACACCAGGCATCAAAAGGTCACAGCTCTCTGTGTACATAGGGCCCTGCTCCCCTTCTTTCCTGGGCATCTTCTGCATGTAGAATGCCTTCAACTCCGCAGGGAAGCCATACAAAAAGATCGGAGCCGCGATGATATCCGTCATCTGCCTCTCCGCGGCCTCCGCAATGTCATCGCCAATTTCATGGTCGACCATGACAGGCTCGTCTTTACCCGTTGCCTCGTCTTTCTTGGTGATCACGTTGCCGTCGGCGTCCTCCGCCGGGCGTTGGATCTTGTGCTCGTTGAGCCATGCGATGGCGGATGCGTAGGACATGCGCATGAATGGCCGAGAAGGCGCTGTAAAGTTGGGGTTCAGAGTTTTAATGAGAGCTGCGGTGGCAGGGTTGGCAAGGAGCTTGTCGACCGTTTCACAAATCTGTACCTGTACTCAGCAAAGGGCGCGTGAAGATACAATGATACGACGCACGATGGATTCTATGTGTGTCATGAGGTCATCAAATGTAATGAATGCGAGTTCGGCTTCAAGGTGTGTGTACTCGCTCAGATGTCGGCGAGTGTGACTGGTAAGGAACGAGAACGATCATTAGAATAAAAGTCCAGTAAATGGGAGGGAAGGTGGCACAAACCTGTTTTCGGCACGGAAGCTCTCCTGGACGCAGAATACGTCACCAAGGGAAGGAAGACATGTTTCAAGATACAGCTGGGAGCTCTGCGTGAGGAATGCTGGTTGACCGTAGTAATCAAACTTGAAGAGCGTTGCGCCACCCTCCACTTGGGTTTGTACCAAACAGGGAGGCGTCACTTCCAGAAGGTCGTTGTCTGCATATGATTCACGGAAAGCGGAGAGAAGGGCTGCACGAAGGCGAAGCACAGAAGAGGCGATCTCGCCACGGAGAACGAGATGCCGGAGATCAGCCAGAATCGATGGGTCAGATTGCTGAAGAGTCGATTAACCCATGCCCAGCGAATTAATCAAACGACTCGAACCTCGTTGAGTCTGTTAGTAAATGCTTCCTCGGCACCAGGAGCAGCACCAAGGACGCGCCAATAGTCAACGACCAGTTCGTGTCCTCCAGGGGCGCGCTGGCCTTCAGGAACCGTCTTCAGCGTGCCAGTCAGCTCAACTGATGCCTCTAGCTGTAATGTTACAGCATCGTATGTTTTGTTCTGAGACACGAATCAGATCTAAAGACCAAAACTGTGAGCTGCAAGATTTACCGCAGTCCCAGTAAGAACAGCCTGCAGATATCCTGTCCCATCCCGCAGGACAATAAACATGATTTCTTGCTGGTCGCGCCGCCTGTGAACCCAGCCAGATACCCGGACGCGCTGCCCGCGAAGGGACTCCAGTTTTACGATCTTGGACTGTATGATTTGGAAATAAGTAGGATATTTATAATTTATCAACACGATTACCTTGACAGATTGAGGGAGGGATGGATCTTCAGTAAGCACAATTTTTTTGCTGTCTTGGAGCCTTCGTTCGCGTTTCTCTGCCTTCTCTTTTGCTTCTCTCTCTTCCGCTTGCGCTTTTAGTCGTTTCTTCTCAAGTCCCTGAGCGTCCTTTTTGGCCTTCTTCATCGCAGACTGAGTTGGTGCATCGTATACTGCATTTGCGTCCTTGCGGATCTGGTGTTGTGTCGTTTCAATTTCAGCGGAAGGCGTCGAGAAGAGAGCGTAGGCAAGGGACTGATAAGGCTGATCAATGGACCCGTTTCCGGGGACGTCGACGCCCGATGTTTGATCTATGTATATTGTCGACATTGAGGGTATCTTTAGAAGCCCTGAGGAACTGGATGGTGGTATGAGCAAGGTATGAGTCAAGGACTTTGTGCAGGAATCAGTACTCATTTGAAAGTTAGTGACTCATATAGATCATCGATCCTAATTTGGTTTATCTATGAAGCTGCCCTCTGGAGTCTGATAAGATCTCGGATAAACGCTAGAGCACAGGCACTGTCAGGCAGCAACCAATTGCTGGAAATAAGTAAAGCGTGGTTGGCATCATGGCCTAGGCCATTCAAAACACACGTTTCAGCTGTGGCCGACCTTGAGCTTGAAATCGCAAGACTGGATGTCACTGAAATATAAGAAGGATCTAGTACATCACTGCAGCGAAAGTGGGCCAAGATCAACAATACTAATGTGAATGCCCATGCCCAACCTTGTTGAACCATTAACCGGTAACCCATGGTACATTGATGTATCAGTATATCCATGTAAAGAGAGAAGGGGGGTATATATACAACCGCAGAAGATACACCAAAAACCCCAGGGAACGCACAAAAGCCGATCAAACCGTTGTATAAAATGATGCCAGACAGCCCGACGCAAACACATCTGGCAGCGAGGTGGCTACCGCTTCCCACCTTTGATCATTCCTACACCAGTCACATCATCTCGTGCAATGTCCCATTCCAGATCCATTGGGTCGTCAGCGCTGTCAGATGGCGCTGATTGTCGCGCTGAGGATGTTGATTTATCTTCCCCACACCCACAGTCATATGTTTCATCAAGGTGGGCACAGTCAAATGACGGCTTTCCTAACCGCTCGTTGACTTCGTTGTGCACTGAGCACAGCCTGACCCCGTGTAAGCATGCGAGAGTCGGATTATAAAGAATATTTCACCATAAACTTGCTGCCAATCTTGATCCTGTCTGTTGAACACTTTTCAGCTGATGAAACTCAAGTTGAAGAGAATTTACCTGTGGTGGAAACTTCTTCAGCAATTCTTGAAATTCGGCCGCGCATTCGCCACAGGGGTATAGGCGCGACGTAAGATGCAAGTACGAATTCAAAGCATCTCTTTCGTCTTGTGTCGGGCGCTACATGCGATCTCGTGAGCAGTTGACAGACTCAAACATCAAACCAACCCTACCTCAGGATACCGCAGAGTCATAGTATGTCTACCTTACACGACAAGCAACAAGGTTCAGCGGACGTCTTGTATACAATAAACCAAATACACACAGCAACTTCCACGTCGCACGACCGAGTTCCGCCCTGTAATAGGTGTGTAAGACGCACGGAACATCAGCTCGCATCACCTACTTGGCAGTCTCATTCCCTAGCTTCGACATGATGACACCTCCCTGCACCGACAAAGGCCCTGCGCTATTATAAAGAGGAGGTCGCAGATCCCGTTCAACGCCACCTTCACCGAAGAAGTCGCCGGTCCATGGGTCGATGTATGCGCGGGAAGGCGGGTGGAGCAATACCACTGTGGCCAGTAGAAACTGCGACAGTCACTTTAAAGAAAGTCTAGGATAGTGTTAAAACACGTACGAGGCCAAGGACAACCGCAAGAAAAGATTTTGCGAAGCGGGAAATCATGAGGCGTATACAATGAATGAAACTTGGAGCCGAATAATGTAATTGACAGCTCTCGAGGGTCTGTCTGAAAAAGGCAAGTGGAAATTCCCGGCATAAAGATAAAGATATCACTTCCGATGAGACGACGATCATCAATGCACTCTAATCCTTTACTTATAAGCTGTAGCTACTAGTAGACTGCAAGAGCGTTCTAAAATGTTCTACGTGATTGGTCTTGGTCTCTGCGACGAGAAGGACATCACAGTTCGTGGATTAGAAGCAGTCAAGTCCTGTTCTCGAGTCTACCTAGAGGCCTACACGTCCATCCTGATGGTGAACAAGGACCGCCTCGTCAGTCCATCCTCACACCATTCTTCTCTCACTCCTCACATGTGCGCAAGGAAGCCTTCTACGGCAAGTCGCTCATCCTCGCAGATCGCGACATGGTAGAGCTCGAGAGCGACGAGATCCTGCGCGACGCAACAACGGAAAACGTTGCATTTCTCGTCGTTGGCGATCCATTTGGGTGAGCCTTTCCCATTTATTGTCTGCATTTCCTTATTAGTCCTGTACAGCGCAACGACTCATACAGATCTGCTGCTCCGAGCTCGCGATCTGCAGATTCCTACTCAAATCATTCATAATGCATCTATCATCAATGCAGCGGGATGCTCGGGGCTCCAGCTCTACAATTTCGGGCAGACAGTATCCCTCGTCTTCTTTACAGACGCATGGAAACCAGACTCGTTCTACGACCGCATCGCAGAGAATGCCAAGTTCGGGCTGCATACGCTCGTACTTCTTGACATAAAGGTCAAGGAACAAAGCGAAGAAAATCTAGCAAGGTACCAATTTCCCTCGCCTTCTTTGGCCCCTTCAGTTTCTAATTTGTCTGAAACTCAGAGGAAGAAAAATATATGAGCCGCCACGATACATGTCCATTCCTACTGCCGTGAACCAGCTTCTCGAGATCGAAAGCATTAGAAAAGAAGGCATCCTTGATGGCGATTCGACACTTGCTATTGCACTATCGCGTGTGGGAAGCATACCCTCCTGCGAAGAATTGACAGATGATGACGACGGTACTCAACGCATCGTCGCAGGGAGTCTCTCGGATTTGCAAGCCCAACCAGAGTCTGTGTTTGGAAAACCCCTTCACAGCCTCATCATCGCTGGCAAGAAGTTGCATGAATTGGAGGCGGTTTATGCAGGCACCTTTGCTGTTAATCAGGAGAACTGGAATCGGATCACAAAGAAAACTTATTAAGGTCAAATAATCATAGACGGTATCTTGTAACATGCATTCCGTCTGATTTGGCAAATAACACTTTGGTGAGTGAACACGGTGATGAGAACAGTCGCGGGGAGATCCAATATTCAAGCCAAGGTTCTCAAATTCATTGGGTGCTGGAAGGTCTGGTAGCAACGAAACATTATACACATGATGCAGACGCATCGAGACAGCAGCGACAGATAACCATAAGATAAGCTTGCCAGTCAAGACCAAAATCCGAAATTCCACTCCCTGTGCAGGAACTTCAAACTACATACACATTTTCCTTCTTCATCTGATAATCATCCAGCTTGCGGAAGTACTCAAGACGCGCTAGGCGTTCTTCTTCATATCGCTAAAGGTCAGATAAAACAATCAGTGAGAAGCAATCATCATAAACATGGCTAGCGAACCTCGCGGGTATCATCCGACATTTCCATCAAGTCATCAAGGGGCTTTGCTTTTTCCTTGCCCTTACTCCGAGGCTTCCTGCTCTTCAAGGGTGACTTTTTGGCACCCTTTAACACTGGTTTGGCACTTCTTGAGGCAGGCTTTGCCCTCGATGCAGGCTTCCTCCGTTTCGGCTGCTCCTCATCACTGTCACTGTCACTCACCACAGGATCGACAGCCATCCTAACCCTTCCTTTACCCCCAGCTTTCGCCACGGCAGCTGCCCTCCGCGTAGTCGCTCTGCGCGGCAAGAGCTTCTCCAAGTCCTTGCACGCCTGTCTCGGGCTCAGGGAAGCATCTTCTTTGGCAGCGCGGACACGTCTGCGAGGCTTGAGCGCGTCATCATGGGCTTTGCCCTTCCCTTTCGCCTGTGCACGTGTGGTACGTTTCGGAACAGGAGTGTGTTCTTCTGCTGTCTCCTGGCGATCTGACGGTGTTTGGGGTCGTCTAGTCGCTACACTTATCTTCACAGGTGATGGACTGGATACTACATCACTGGAGGCGGGAGTGGTGGCGTCAAAATCACGTTTACGTTTTCGCGGCGTACGGAGGGGATCACGACTGCGCGTCGGTTGGTCTCGCAAAATGTCCAAGCGAGCTTTAAGTAGGGCTGGGACTACTATCTCCGAGCGAAGGGAAGCAGGGGAGGACGATGGCGTTGGGATATATGAATGACGTAGAATGGGTGCAGGGACTGGCATAGAGGTAGTGATTGGTTCGTCGAGATAGAGATCATCGATGTCTTCATCGTTTGTCGGGATGGGGACTGAGGAAGCTGGGCGCGTTGGAGTAGGTGTGGCGCGATTTAGCTGTGATCTTGTACGTGTGGAATATGGTGTGACACGTGAAACAGGAGATTGAACGTGTTTGCGCTTCTCGCTTGGTAGGCGTGCAGCGCGTCGTTCTTTCAGTACCTTCTCAGCCGCGAAAAAACCGAACGGGTCGGAATCACCAGTTCTAGGTTCTATCTCTTGCGCATGACGATAAAACGCGGTCATGTTATACTCGTAGGCATTCGCGTGCGATGTTGACGCGTAGTTCTGTGGTCCATATGTGGAAGTCGAGGCGAGCGGCGAGCTGGGAGGAAGTGGTGATGTTGGCTGCCAATTAGGCGGGTCATGCGGGAATGCAAGGCTTTTCGGTTTCTTTGGTCGTCGAGGTGGTTTGAGGCTTGCAAACGCGGGAACTGCTTTGATCGGAGACGGTGAAGGTGGATGAAAGAACTCATCAGTGATGTCACGAAGCGCGTCTTCGTGAGAAGGGGTGCGAAGTGGATTTGCCAGCGAGCGGGGTGGTGGTAGCATAGGAAAGCTGAATGAATTTTCGTCGGCCTCATCCTCATCGTCCCAATCACCAGGGACGAGTACATTCTCGTCATTCTCTTGCTCGATCTCTTCAACATCAGAGTTGAGCAGCTCTTTCTCAACTTGAATCTGTGCTATCTCCTCGCTTTCATGGGCGGCCTGAGCTCGCTGTCTGCGCGTTCTTGGTGGCATTGTCGACGTTGTGGTGCAAGGGGCGTGGGAATGTAAGGACAATGGGGAGAAGGCCAAATGCGCGTAGTGAGGCACCGATGGCATCACGTGCATTGAGTTTCCTTTTTTATCTACGAGTATTCACGTTCACAGGCTACAGCCG
>QFEX01000374.1:598-10868 GCA_003316505.1 Suillus alpinus
AGGACTTATGATGCCAAGCGTGCGAAGACAGCGCCCATTTGGATTCCTACACTCGTGTCAATACGAAATGTTCGCGCGGTCCAGCCTTTTTCTGGACCTGGGACTTGGAAGCCCAGACTTTGGCACAGACAGGCACTCATGAGAACATACTACACACATAACCTGGTACATCCTCAGGTCAGAAGTGAGTGTTTTTCTGATTATGATACCGTTTATTGGGGCGGTGACATTCGTCTCTTCGCTATGCTGTTAGGCTCGCCTACACCGATCGCCTCGGAATGGAGAGTCCCAGCTTTTCAAGTAATGTATACCTTATTCTAGTGTTGCCGCGATGTCAGTTACCGTAAAGCTGAGGTAACATTCCAGTGCACATCATGATGATTATCACCTCAGGGTTGATTGCCACCCAGAGGCTGTGGTTATCTTGGTGAAAGCGTGCATACTTAATTCGCATCCGTAATGCGTTGACCATCTAGCGGCCGTTCTCTCCACTCTCTCATGGCAGCTTCTCGCCATTGGTATCCACCCAGTCATCTTCCCTATCATGCACTCCCGAATTCCCATGATGACTTGGACTCAATACGGTCTAAAAAATCCACTGCTGAGACTGGAACCGATTTCTACGACCCCAGTCTGACAGTTCGTATATATGCCTATATTGGATTGGCATTCTCGAGTATCATCAGCTGCTGTTGCATCACCACAGGGGTTGTCATTATATTAACTCAAGGAGCTAATGGGGTGACCCCGCTGATGAGACTCAGAGGCGCCATGCAATACAGCGACCTGCCGTTCGAGATATTGAAACTGATACTAAACCTACTCGTCACAATATGCACCGAGTCTACAGGCTTCGTCCACAACATCTCGCTGCGCTCTGCGCTAGCCTCAGACTCTCGGCTTCGTTTCAACACGAATCTGCGCCTTCTAACCGCAGCTCATGGATGGAGAAATCCTAATGGTACCCTGGTTAATGGCATCATGGTCGTCCTCCTCGTTATATCCTACACCTCATCCTCACTTGTCGTATATATCAACTACGACTACTCTACAAACGGCTCGCCTTCGTATGTTGCCATCGCAGGGTTACCTCTGCTCTTGTTGGGCATCGCACTTCTTCTGCAGGTCGTGATAGCGATATCAGGGGTTCAGGCCGTCAAAATACTCACTTGGAGCTCCTCACCTTTTGACTTGACCGCTGCACTGGTCCACCACACACAGTTGACCCCAGTTGCTTTCCGGTGCATGCGTAGTGTGTCTGACATGGATGTGGTTGGAGGTCCAGCGACACCGTCAAAGACACAGCCCTCGGCGTGGCGTGCTCATCCCAGCATTCGAAAAGTCGTCATTTCTCTTTGGTTGGTCGTTGCAGCATGCGCTGGGTGGGCCACACTCGTCATGCATATCTGGGACAAGTTCCCCGGCACGAGATTCTCGTCCCCTCCGCTGGCCATAAAAACCTGGTCGTTGTCGTACAACCAGCAATCCAATTACATCGGGTATTATATGCCGGATGCCGGTCCCCAGTGGTGGATTCTGGTGTTTCTCAATCTGGCAGTTGTCCAGGGACCGTTGACACTGGTGTTGCATTGCTCGGAGCTCATCGCGAATGTCATTCGAGATGAACGACAGTGGAGACATGCTACCAGAAGAAAAGGACTTAAAACGGCGACAAACCCGCTGACGCCGATTTTCACTCATCCGATCTGTCTCGTACTTTTCGTCACGAAGCCTTTCCTGCGTGAGTCATTCACATCTATTTTTGTCGATCTTATTGAACACCATCGACAACGATAACAGACTGGATGTTCGGGCTTTCGTTCGTCGTATCTGATGGCGCCGCTGACGGGGTGCTGGGAACGTTCGCGATTGTCATGCTTACTGCCCAGGTTCGCATTTGCTGCCCATGTAAAACTACTACAACATCCTCACACACTCGTGCAGATCTGGAATTTATGCATGGCACTGTTTATATTGGCCTGCTGTTTCACTTTCATCGCACTCCGCCGACCGCGCGGCCCACAGCCAGCCACATACGGGCACCTCCAGACGCTCGCCAACGTCGTGGACGAATGGTCGCCTGTGATGTGGTGGGGCCACAAGGAGAACGGACTCCAGTATTGTCATGCTGGTAGGGTAATTGTATTGTCACGAGGATTGTGTATTGATGGTTTTAAACAGGGACGAGCAAGCATCCGCTGCCGGATGTGAAGATGGGCCTTGTTTACGCTGGTTCCGGTGTCAAGTCCTCCGCGTCTGTCTCGTGAGAAGCCCTTGCTTTTGAAAAAAACGATATCTCAGTTTGATAGATCTACATGGGAGCTAAATCCTACCTGCTAGGCTGACGATGCATTGACGGTGCGCACAGTTAGCCATGCCATACGTTGAACGAGACATTCGTAGTTTTCATGCTGTCTACGCTTCAGTGGCGGGCGGCTCGGTATATCGTATTGCCACTGCACACTTTCCAGCTGTTTCGGTTTCAGTTTGGTTTTGGTTTTGGTTTTGGGTATACTTTGGACTGATCTACTCGCACAGTCTCTAAACAGGACTAGGATGTATATCATATTGCTACTGTACACTTTCCAGCCATTTGGGTTTCGGTTTGGTTTTAGTCTTGGGTATACTTTGGGCTGATCTACTCGCACAGTATTTAAACAGGACTAGGATGTAGACATTGATCGAGAGCTTGCACGTTTCCCGATGCTACCATCATATACCCTTTCCCGCATTGTCATCTTCACATAGGACTCGGGATTGCTCTTGCTACGTAAGTTAGTACGAAGCTACATAGCATTTTGATTCTTTGATTTCACAAACATCGCGCTCCAAAATTCAGCACTGGGCTTCTTCGGAACTCAAGGTGAAATGAAACCTTGTCGAAAACCACGCCTCGGCGCGATAAGATATGCCGTCCGACTGTCATCATGATGCCTTTTAGACTTGCACGTACTTGAAAGGAACGCAACGTGTTGGTCGCACGGGGGAGACTAACGTATTCTGGCATTGCAACGAGATCTAGAGTTACTCAATTGCAAATTTCCGTGCAAGATGGACCGAAGCGTCGTTGAAATTGAATATTGAACAATCATGTGTATTCCCCTTGCTGTAACCATGTCAGGCAGCGGTTAATCAAGCAGCCTTGACAGCTTCTCTCACTTAAGTGCAGCGAAGTTAACATGGGTAAGAGATCCGGATCCTGAGCTTCCCGAAAACTTTCAATTCATCGATACATCGCATGCATGCCATATAATACAATACACAAAAAAACGCAGCATGTACTTTGGAAGAAGCACAGAAAAAACTAGGTATGGATGTCGTACATCAAGCGAGGGGATCGGACACGTGTACAAGGGTCGTCGCGCGGTGGGTAAAGTCAGTATTACTTGGGCAACGGGTTTGTGTCGGGGGGTTCATTGGGATGGGATGTCAATGGGGGGTTGTCGCGGTCGTTCGATGGGGGTTGTCGTTCGTTGAGTGGGGGGTCATCGGTATCGATATCGCTCGCAGGACTTGACTTGACTGGGTGGGTGTGGGTTGTGTGGGGAATAGTCGCTTGGTGTGGGGAATGGTCGCTCGGTGTGTGTGTGGGGAATGTCGCTTGATGTGGGGAATACAAGTACACGGGTTTCAATCATGCAATTCGCCATTCGATAACAAAACAGACAGACAAAAAAAGAAAAGAGGAAAAATACGTATGTGATGGACATGGGATGGGATACGTATACGATGCGCTTGGGAGATACGTATATGGAGCATGGGAGATAATTAAGAATGCAGCGTCGATTCGACTCGGATAGCTAAACAGTGCGATGCAAAAATGCCAGGTAGAGGTAGAGGTATAGGTATCTAAATCCAAAAACTGAGAAAAAAAGAAAACGTACATATGTCGTCGCGGTGCGTTGAGGCAGAGTTATGTTTAGTGCCGCGATCGTAGCGTAGTCGCTGCGAGCAGTGAGGCGTGTAGATGTGCCAAGTCATGCCCACGTCCAAGTCTCATCCCCTCTCCCCTGTAGGCCGCTGCATAACATCTAGAAACCGCGCCCACTCTGCCTGGCTTAACGATGCTCCCCACATCGACTCTTCCTCCACTGGCGTCGGGTACGCATAGGGGTATGACCCAGTGCTCCCTCCTATGCTGCCTTGCACGGGATAGGGTCGTGCATCGGGGTAGGGCGCTTGAGGACCGTGTTTGGTGTCAGATGGGGGTGGATAGGATCGTACGGAATCAGAGTATGGTTGTGTCTGCGATGGCGGAGGTGGTGGTACGGGGTACGGATTACCAGATCCAGACCCTGACCCCGACCCTGACCCTGATCCAGACCCAGACCCAGATGGCGGATACGGATTTCGTGCAGGTGCAGGAGGTGGCGCATCCGGATACGTACTCGTAGTCGTCGAAGTCGTCGAACTAGCAGCAGGCGCCGTCCTCGAAGCACCATCCCCATACCTCGAACCGTCATACGACCCCCTCACATCACTATACCCTCTATTCTCAGGGTACGGATAAGGCGGGGACGTATTAGGCGGAACGTACCGCGGTTGAGCCGGATGCGTGTGAGGCGGGTAATCTACGCTACTCCTTCTCGCGCTCGCATTCGGGCTTCCGCCAAAAGCCGCCACGCTATTATTAGGACTCCCAGCTGCGTACCCGCCCCCTGGGCTGCCAATGTATCCGCTGGGACTGCCGCCCGAGTAGCCGTGCGGGCTATCGCCTGCCCCACTTCGTGATGAACGCGCTTGGTCGTGATATGGGAATGCGAGGGTTTTCACAAGCCCTAGGACACGTCCTTTGACGCCTTCGCGTTCGCTTGCTTCCATGTCTGCGAATCCGATTTCGTAGAGGGGTTGGAGGGCGCCTAGGATATCGAGTGCACGGTCTGCGACTGCTTGTCCGCGACTTAATTCGAGAGTCCCGAGTGCTTTCTTGATATTTGCACGGAAGAGGCCTGCGCCTGGTTGGTTTGGGTTTGAGATGAGTTGGAAGGAGAAGAACATGGCTGCACTGAATACATGGAAGGGGCCCCAGGACATGTGGCCTGGTACTGCTAGGCTGGCGTTTGCGAGAAAGTCTGGGCGGGCGTGATCGACGAGGGTGATGAGTTTGTCAGCGCTGCCTACTGCTATATCGAGGCTGTTTGCTTGGCGTTCGGATTTGGCGGTGTCTTTTGGCTCTTTGTCGGCCTTGTCGTGTTTGTCTTTGTCGCGTGGAAAGAGGGAGGGTGAGAGGGATGCGGAGGCGTATGGTCTGTGGAGGGTGAAGCGGATGTGGTAGTAGCTTGTTCGGATGATGACGCTTTGTACGCCTAGCCTTCTCGTGACAATGTCTGGGCTTGCGAGGGCACGTGCGATTCTGAATTCGTCCAGATCGAGCTCCTGGGGCAAGCTTTCCATCCAATTGGCGAGAGCTTTATCGTGTGCCATGATCGTTTCGTATGGGACGGCGCGAAGAGAGACGGCGGAGTCCATGATGTCGCCTAGAACGTAAGCGAGGCGAAAGAGTGCGAGATTTGGGGCGTAGATGCGTGGTTGTGGTGGGTTTGTGGGAGTGATTGGAGAGACGGAGGGAAGTTGGGTGTCAAAATTGTGGGAAGCTACGGCAAGGGGACGACCAAACATGAAGGCTTGCCATCTGGGGAGAATTAGGGATGTAGGTAAGGGAGACAACAGACGTACCGTTCGAGTAGTATGATGTGCCACCATGCCCAACGCTTTCTCTCTGCAAGCTCCTTGTTCATTCTCCACCTAGTTGGGTCGCGGTGTAGCCCCATTGCGAGGCCCATGCTGACTAATTCGCCACGAACGGCCCAAATTTCCTCGCTATCTGTCTTGCTGAGGGTTAGGTAATGACAGCGAATGAGGAGACACTCGACGAGTTCGAGGGTGTATGTTCTGGACTCTGCACGATGTCGATCGAGTGCTGTGCGCATGACGCCGTAAAAGCGACCGCCGAGTTCCTCGTGGTTATCTGCGAGGTGTGCGATGAGGGGGTCGCGATTTGGCAAGTAATGAACTGCGATAGCCATGATCATGCAGACAGTCGCGAGGACGACTCTATCTGGAGAAGAGCCACTCTTGAAACGAGACCATGCGGAAGTGAATGCTGGTTGGTTTACATGGCGGTATATCCAATTGCAGTACTCAAAATAGTAGATGATGAGAGCATCGATTGTTTCGAGTGCTGGGAGAACTTCTAGGAGATCTCTGTCATATTCATGAGTGGAAGCAGCTATTTCGTCTGTGACGAGACCTTCTTGTGAGGGATGTCTGTCCATTGGGTCGTCTGAAGCTCGAGATTCGTTCTGGATTGTGTGAGGAAGAGAAATGGATTAGAGGAGAAGAACAGACCATTAGGTGAGTGACGACTGAGGTAGTACCAGCGTAGAAACCACCATGTCCCTGGGAGCCGAGCATACCGGGGGCATTATCGGGGTCGACAGAGTCAGAATCTTGAGGCTCTTTCTTGAGTGGACTTGTAGGACCTGAAGGAGTTGGGTCAAGTGGACGTTTGAAAGGAAGATTTCTGTGGTTTGCGATGATGAAAGTTTCGAGTAGCGATACGCTGTGTTTTAGACGGGTTATTTCTTGCATTGGGTCTACTCGAGAAGCGTTTCTAGTAAAGAATGAATAAATGTTTTGGATGTAAAATTGAAGAACATACTGGTCATCTGAACGCAAGTTCAAGTCAGATTCATGACCACGAGCATCCTGGTAGCATAATGCGATAGTGCCTAAATCATATTTAGTGGAATATAAAAAAATAAAATAGGTATGAATGACCTCTTAAAACACAACTTGAGCATGGTCGATTCCTGTTGTTGTTAGAAAGTTGTCACTGGTGAGTAACTCTACTCACCTATCACACTTGAGTTTTGAATTTCTACATGGCTCGCAATTGATAGCTTTTCTCGCTCTCTTTGTTGGTGGTCTTGGATCATGTTCGTTCGGTGGTGGACTGGTTCTTGACCTAACGTTTGTTGATCTTGGTAGAGTCTTTGAACGTTGTGGTTCGTCGGCCATGACGCCTGAAGGGAGGAATTGAAATCAGAAATTGAACCGTTTTCACTTGGGTTTTACGCTCATGTGCAATCTAACCCTAATCCGCCCCCACATGCGAGGTACTCGACTGCCATAATCGATCATATTTCCTAATTTGGATTCTCTTTCACTTGATTAGGATTCAATCTTACCAAATTAAACACTCCGCCGGCCCCCTGACTTTGCTTCCGCCGTCACTTTCCATTTTAGTTCCGACTAGTACGCTCTGATCCACCTATTTCTATAATTGGTAATATAATATCTTCTCAACAACGCTCCTTGTGCATTATTTGACCCTGCAGGGTAATACTTTCAAGGTACCTTCCCGGCCAACCTCCGTTAAACCAAGTACTCCTCCATCCTTAGTTATACTACTCATATCTCCGCCGTATCGATCTAGATTCACTCCTTTGCCTTGCCTCAGACGCCGTCTACCAGCCGTCCTGCTTCCGTGTACCCTTTGACCCTGCACATCCCTCCTTTTTTACCCAGCTTATAGTACTCAGTTGTCAATTATTCCCCCTTGTACCTATGTCACCTCGGTCCATACTACCCCCCGCTGTCCTCCCAGTATCAAATGCATCACAAGGGTCTGCCAACTTCGCGTACTTCCGATGCGTGATTTTAAGTTAACTGGTCAAGATCGTCGATGGACCTCGAGTATCTACTCAAGTCTCTCCGCAGTCTCACCGCAGTAGTTACCTCGTGTACCCGACAAATTCTCCAACCGACAAACCAACTTCCTTTCCTCCATCCCCTGGTACCCGACTTGCCCGAAACAAACCCCCGTCGGCTTTGCATTTCCAATATCTCCTTTCCCCATATTGCGTCTTTCCCCGCATCCATCCAGCTAGACCCCCACAGCATCCACCACCGCTTGTTCGCGCTCCTCACATCTCTAGTCTCGTAGTTCCTATCTTGGTGTTCTTAAATTATCCTCGTTCCTGTGGCCATATGCTCAACCCATCAAGCCCGATTTCTGCGGGACACACTGGCAGCACCCTCGACACTCACGACGGCTCAATCAATACACATTCCTATCTTGCTCTGCACCCGACGTGATCCTCCTCATCACCACCAGCCCAGAATAGCTGCCGCCGGGAGAAGGGGAACGTCCTCATGCACTTTAGGATCTGCATTTTGATTGTGTTTCCCCTCTGCAGCTCAGACGACCACATGCCTATTATGTTCCGCCTTGGATCTGGGGTGACTCGTTTTGACTTTGGAGAAACGGCAGATCTCATCCCAGACGATGTAAATCCTGCGTATGAAGGGACGGTGGATCTGCGCTTTTCCAACGGTGCTTCACTACGATGTGCAATGTCCACTTAGGATCTGCGTTATGTCGCGTTGGAATGTAAGATCTGCAACAGCAGTACGCGTCAATCGACTTGAATTCCATAATGCGGCGTCAGTTTCGCTCACGTATGCCGTGCACACCGTGTCCGAAGTTTCGACCATTGGGATATTCTAGTTCCGAGATTCCTCTCGTGCTCCGCCACCATCCTTGATGTCTGCACTCTGCTGCCACCCCGCGGCTCGTTCGTTTGTGACTGCTTCTACTAGGCGAGTTCCTCCGGCTAGATGTGCCGGTACCCATCTGTTGCAGATTGAGTTTGTCTCGACCGTATGCAATGCATATCCTTGCGCCGACTGCAGAACGAGAATTCTTGAGTCGCGAGGTGCATCCATGTCGAATTCGACGTCGTTCTTTTGTTTATCCTCCTGTTGGTGTCCGCGGAATGTATCTCCTCCACAGTGAGGTGTGTTTACATCCTGGATCAGAATTCCAGGTCATCTGTGGCGGCATCTCACCCAACCACCAAGCTGCCCTTATCCCTATCGCATCGCACGACCCAAAAAAGTTCCACTATCTCTACCTACGTGCGCCGAAAGAACCGGATGCACTCCACCATCCTCGCTTTGTCAGGCTGTTCATTACACTCTCCACCATTGGTGACCGCTACATGCCGCCGGTATTGCAAAAAAAGTCTTATCTACACTAGTGCTTCTATCATAACGTGCATTGGTTATTGTTGTTCTGCTTCTTGACGCCGCTGCGCTTCCTGCTTACTGTTTACCCGCCATAGGTTCCAGAAAATGGTGTGCTCGTTCTTGTTCTTATTCTGCGATCACAGTACTGCGCGACGTATCGCTATTGGACCCTGCTGTCGACTCTTCACATTCATGTCGCTTGGGTAGTGACAGCGGGCTCCGCCGACTTTTGCCTTCTGTCATCTGCTAATAGCTAGCCTATCTTGACGCTGACAGTCGTATGATATCTCCGATAAGTGCCGTTGGTAAACGAGTATCGGCACCACACCACTGGCTCTTCTTCGTTTTGCAGTGAGCGCCTATAAATTTACTCTGGCACAATGATTTGCTACAGGTTTTCGCTTGTATTTCATCAGCTTGGACCCACCAGAACAGATCGGGATCAGATGTTCACCACTATAACGTGCGATCAACGGTCCTAATCTTGCATGATGAGGGAAGGTACTAAAGATCACAGCGCCACTAGCGGCAGTCCACCATTTGTCATGGATTTCGGACGCTGTACTAGTCATTAATCCCTGTGCTGTGGCCTTCAATTTGCCCTTCTTTGGATGCTGTACTAGTCATGTGCATTAGCCGGCGTATCCCCGGGACGTGGATGGTGGATGGCTGGACCTGGATAGCTAAGCAAGATATTGCTCGGACCCGATTTCTTATCTCTTGACGCGTACTGGTAGTGGGGTCCCTCGATAGGGCGACATACACGCCACTGGGAGTCTATGATTCTGCAACCGAAGCATGGATATGCACACGCACATCTCCTCCAATTCTTTCGGTGTGTGTCCACCGTGGAATTCTGATCAATGTTAAACGATACTGGCAGTTGCACGATCAATAGTGCGACACACGCACGCCGCAGCAGTCTACGAAGCCCAGGGTGGAATAGATGCGTGACGAAACCCACACCCTCTCATGAAAACCAGGGTGTGTGTCTACTGTGGGAGTTTTCTGATAAAGGTTAATCTGATTTTCCTTTTTAGACGATTGACTTCTGTTTTGGAGTTTGGAGTTGATGGGGATGCTGTAATCGATGGATTGTGCGTTGGTGGGTGGTTTTTTCTTTGTTCTACTTCAATGTTCGCGATGAACTCAGCTGCTAGGTGCTGGATTGCTAGCGCAGGGTCCAGATGGCCTCTATCACGACTCATCGACGGATTGGAGAGATGGAGACCTAGCT
>QFEX01000378.1:6736-23543 GCA_003316505.1 Suillus alpinus
AAGCATCATTCCCACATTATACTGCTGGCCGCGAGGGCGCTCCTCATCCCCGTATCTCCCGCGAGTCAAGAGTGAATGGGCCACGGCGCCAGGGCTAGGTGTCGCTCGAGATGGACGCTCTCCAATTAAGGAGAGACCTTGCAAATGACCAGCAAGCTCCTCATCGTGACTACTAGCTGAAGTGCGACGGCTGGCTGGCATGCTTTTAGCTCCAGCAGGTCGTCCATAGTGACCATTCATTCCATGACTGGAGCCAAGCTCTGGGGACCGATGAACGGAAGGCGCATAAGTGACCGACTTTCTCTTATCCGCAACCGCAGAACCAACTGCTTTCGAAAGCGTCTCTGCGTCCACTGAAGAGTGAGAGAGAGCCGCCCTAACAAGATTGTCGCCATTCAAAACCGCGTTCACTCTTGGAGGAGTAGTAGGCGCAGAGACCGCAAGATGGGCTGAGCTAGTCGGGTCATAAGGAATGCTAAGCAACTCCTGGGCCTGCTGTTGTTCGAGCGCGCGCATTTGATCCTCGAACATTTTCCGCTGCAATAACCTTTGACGCTCGTGCTCCAAGCGCTTCAACTCGACGCGCTTCGGGACGGAAAGTCAATTAAAAGGGAAAATGAAGGAGGGTTATGAAGGAGACTCACAGCCGACATATCAGGCATATTAGTACCCAGTCTCGCAGCCTAGAAGACACAATGAGGTATTGTGAAAAGTGAGACAGCGAAAGGATGAAAAATGGACTTACCGAGTCTGCGAGATCGAGGAAAGCAGGAGGACTCTGCTTTCTCCCGTCTGAGGAACGATTATCGGAGGAAGCATTAATGTTTTCAGCGGTAATCATTGCAAATAGCAAAAAAGGTCGAAAGCTTTTCTTCCAAAGGTGTGAATGACAGAAAACAGATCGAGGAAAGCGAGAAGAGATTAGAAAAATAAGGCTAGTTGCACACAAAGATCCTTGATGAAGAAAATGTAAGTGGTAATGAAAGTAGAGCGCGTCGTAAATACCGACCTGCAAGCCAATTTTGAGCCCGTCTATAGTGGATTGATGGTACAAAGCTACTTAGTGGGCTGAACGGTTGAAAGATCAGAGAGCATGTGGAAGGTGAAGTAAGACGAAGACAAGCACCTTTTTTCAATTCTCCAGTTTTTTGACGACTAAAACTTGAAAGGGAGAACGGTGAAGTTTGAGTAGTTATGAACAGCGTATTTAAGGCACTTCGCTAGCCGGCGTGGGTGAACTGGCAGAGCAAAAATCCCGGAAGGACCCCGTTTTTTAAAGTCCGCCGGAACGGCAGCGTACCCAAATCTTTCGTAATCGCCGATCCCTCTTTATTCAAATCAAGTTCCCTTCTTTCACTACCGTTTAAATGTATTTATTCATGAAGAGAGACGTAGACGTAGTAGGGCCATCTGTAGTAAGCCTGATAGATGTAGTAGACTACCTACTAGTAGAGCATCCTCTGGTCCAAGCAGGGCCCAGCTTCCATTGTGCTAGTTGGACCCTTCACGACGATCGAAATATTGTCCAACGTTATCTCAATGTAAGTATACCGGCTGCGGCTACTAGTCTCCCTCTGCCGTTGCACAGAAGCTCATCTTCCTTACCGCGGTCGCTTTGCGGAGCTCGGACCAACGTCCGACCATTCACCACCGCGCTTAGCAAAACGAAATCTGTCCGACCTCCAAAAGCTCGCCTTCATTAAGATATGTCGCAATTCATATAACACGTCGCACATCACATCTCCGCTTCCCTCCATTAAGCCATCATGAAGCACGCGCAACAACAGCGCAAGGTGCAGCGGCAGAAGCATCATCCACAATTTTCTCCATCGGCTCCTTTGCCCCTTCATTAACACTCACTTCCCCTGGCTCAACACCCTTACCCTCCTCACGATCAACCACAACACCTCGGATAGTCCGCCGATCCTCTTCATCCTCCCCCATCCTTAAATTCGGACCCGACAACCCTGACATCGCACCCTGGACCCCCTCTTGCGTTTCCTCACCGGTTTCAGGGTCCAATTTCACCGACACCCGACCGCTAGCAGAAGCGTTCCGCGAACGTAAAAATCCCGGCAGGGGCGGGAAACCAATTGATAGTTTCGAATACCGAGCAAAGGTACCACCTTCGGTAAATGGTGCAGTTGCCGTAGGCGTCGTTGAGCCGCTCTCGGGTGGAGTGGTACTCTCGGCCTCTACCTCTCCAGGCAACTCACGCGGACTGTGGTCAGCTTTCGGACTGTCTGGCGTGAGCACTAGTGCAGGAGGCAGCGAGTGTGCACGTGGCGGTGTTGCGAGGCCAGAAGAAGCCGGTGAATCAAATACTCGAGAGCTGCTTTATAATAAACAAATCAGACGTGAACACAGTGTAAAGACTTGACTCACTGAATGCTTGCGCATTCACCATCAGTAAGTGTCAGGAGCAAGTTTTTCAAATTAGGTAGCGTGTGTCGCATATCCAGCGCTCGTAAATCGCGATCTGCCATGAGCTGCCACCGTCGGCAAAGGTCAGACACCGACGGACAAGGCCCAGAATCGAGCTCACCATTTCGATATCCTTGTTGAGCAGGAACACGCCATACTCAAATCGATATGTGTCAACGCCCTTCGAGAATAGAGGAAACCTAATTCATCTTGTCAGCTGATGGAAATGTAATACACGAGGCATTGAGTTTACATTCTTGGACCAACCATGGCGGAGATGTTATCTCTGATCAGACTCCGACTTCCTATGCAGGTGATAGGATACGTGAGGCCTTTGCCCATATAGATGGCAAGGAGCTGCACTAGCTGTGCAGCAAAACCTAACGCAGTGGCTACTACATCTTCAGTCACTTCTTTATGGGAGGCCAGCGACAATGGTGGGGCAGGCTCGGTGGTGTCCAACGGGATAGGCAACGGAACGGCGAGGATTGTAAATAGCAGCTCTGAGGAAGAAAGCAGCTCGATAGGATATATTTTTGACAGGGTTGAGATCAAGGCCGTTCGAATAACTGGAAAACGCCTCCTAAGGGCGTCAAGACACCGCCTGTACAATTGCCAATCAGCTTCCACTCAAGCGTCAGCACGGAGAAGGACAAACTTCTGCTCAGCAACCTCCACAGCAGTCTGCCGGAGGTTAGCCTGCTCTTCGGCATGCATCAACCCAGCAGTCGCAAGTATGTCTCTCCGCTGTGTTATCTTCTTCCGTCGAGAAGCAATATCTTCGCGTACTATAAAGTAATAAGCACGGGTTACATATCGGCAAGCGTAAGGGTCTCACACAGACAAGCCCGTCCCAAGATCTCTTTCGCTTCAGATTGTCGATCTTCGATACGCGCTTCACGTTCCGAAGCCTCCCGATTCTATTGGATCTCATTTAGAACCGTTCGCGGGAAACAATCCGATTACACAATGCATGCACGTACCAATATCGCAACAACATCATTCTTCAATGTTGTGTCTATTTGCCGGATCACATTCGCAAGCGACTCCTCGTGGTCGACGATGCATGACCAGAGCGTAACGAGCCTGATTGGTGATGTCAGAGGATACCATATAGATCATCAACGGTACTGACTGCAGTAAATCCTGCGAACTCGCAGTTCTGGCATCTGCTCTGCGTGATCTGCGCGATCTGTGAGGCTGTTCAGATGGCGTCCGGGTGAGATGAAAATGCGTTGGTGTAGCCTGGTCGGCAGACTGTCCGAACTTCCGAATTTCTGTCTCTGGTTCAGATGTGTACGTGGTCGGAGAAGGAGAGCGTGAGTGTGATTGTACCCTCGAAACTGAACGAGCGGACAAGTAGAACGTTTGTGGGCAAGTGGAAAATGAAATGAAAAGGGTATTAGACGGGAGGCGCGAGGGATGAGCCTCCAACTAGTTGAGTGATTAGAAAAAATGAGAAAATGAGTTTGATTGTGCATACCTCAGGTGTCAGAGGAACAAGGTCTGCCGGGGTGACATTCCATTGTTCTAGTACGGTCCACTCTGGTCCTTCTCTAGTAGGATCAGTCACCAACATCTCCTTCTGTTTTCCTTTGCCATCAAGTGGAGCTCCACCGGTAGGATGCCGACAAGTCTTCGCCATGAGCTCAATCTTCATCGTATCGGCACTTAAATCCGTCCATGGAGCAAACTCAAATTCTGACCGTGCGTCAATCACGAAAGAAGGATTCGTCGAGGGTTGGTGGATAGGTGATATGTAGTTCGGCACGGTGCGAAGCGGAGGTGGTTCTGGAGACGCTGGAGAAGCTGGGGGTGATGGTAGCTGGCTCGCTGTGAGGTTGTGTGGGACAGAAGCCGAGGACTTATGTGTTTTAGGAACCATTCGTGGTGCAAGGGACGCTCCTGTTGTCCTGGCCGGCAGTGTACCTTTTCTGAGGGAAGTAGAAGAGCGGGTTGAGGAGGAAGGTTCCGGTCGGGATAATGATGCAGCCTTGGAGGCCTCCGTACTATTCGAACGTAATATTTTGGAAGCTTTGCGCACACTGGTCACCGAGTTAGGAGGGACAAAGTCATTGGAAGTGGAGGAGCGTGCGCGTGGAGCACTTTCAGCGCGGGTTCGATGTATGGTGGGCAATTGAGACGGAAACGGAAAAACATCCGAAGGGTCCGGAACAGTAATTGAAATGAATGTCTCCACGAGGCGGGATTGAACAACTTTCTCCAATGTCCTCTGCGAATAATCGAAGAATAATGACGAAGCCGAAACGGTAGTCAAGGTCGAAGGCGCCTGCGTATTCGAGGTCGAGGAGAGGGCGTTGGTCGTAGATGCACTGAGGGACGAGACCATGGAGCTGGTGCGCGCCCGATTACTGAGTTTTATCGTAGGTGCGGTAGCACTAGTTGAAATGGTGCGGGAGATGGCGTTGCTCCTTTGCGTGGGCTCCGCGCTCCCTCCTCCTGAGAAACTGACTTTGGAGTGGGTTCTCCGACGACCTCTCCCGTCGCCATCGTCCAATATTAAAGCATGATCATCTATGCGCGCACTTCGAAGGGTATTGACAGAATTTGTGGAGATCCGCCGCGAGCGTTGTCGAGAAATGGTTATATCAAGGTCGTCAGAGAGGTTTCCCAGAGGTGTGAATTGGGAGTATTCAGCAGGACGAGTGAGAGCAGAAGCAAATGCATCTCGAACAGGAAAAGGTGTCAGATTTCGAACTTGGATTGAAGTTATATGACGCAGACGTCTTTGGAAACACTCCTGGTTGTGCATGCTTGAGGGACAAGGGCAAAGAGTGTTCATGAACGTACCTCGTGTTCGACGTTGACGCTGTCCGAGCACGTCGTTAGCGTTGTGTCATGGACGCTGTATGACATGTCCTGTAAGCATATATAAGGTCAATGAGAGCGCTTCCCGTCAATGTGACGCAGCCGGGTGTCGGAGTACTAGCTATAGAGTCTTGTTCAGACTTTCCATTCTGGGTGTAAACATACCTTTGACCCCGTTTCACTGCCTTCAGAATCAGAAATAGACACAGAGCGCTTCTCATGCCGCCAAAGCCAAAACCACGTAAAGTCGTAAAGGCGCCAAAGAGCGCGTCTTCCCAGACCAAGTTCACAGAGTCAAAAGACACTCTATCAGACTCTGCGATGCCTCCTCCACCCGTACCACCAAAAGCCATGGTCATTCTCGAGCCTGAAATGAATGCACTCATGGATTGCTTAAAGGTGAGTTATAACCTTTCTAAATGTGACTGACACTATCTCAGTCTTTTTGCCAGAACGCGGTGGTAAGAACCGGTCAAATTTATTCATTTCATGCCGATTCCCGAAGACTGTACGTAGCTTAATAGTTGTCAACTATCACCGTACTAACTATCAGCAGTGGCATTAACAGATATGCCCCATATCCACCCCGTTCTTTGACAGATTCACTCGGACGTGAGGTCGAAAGATTCGATCAACTTTATGATGCTATGGAGTCGCGTTTGGTGAGTTACCAACTTCTTCAAATCGAGGTACGTCTTCCAATAATGTCCAAAGCTTCGAGCGATCGCGGTGCTAGAAAGAGACCTAGCCCGTGAGCAGCATCGCGCTCGCGAAGCCGAGAACGCCGCGATCGCTACCCGCACTCGTTCCAAATCCACATCAGAGTCTCCCACCACGCGCAAAGTTCCTTTACCTCCACTGGAGGTTAACACAGATGTCATCATGGGTCCACCAGCTCTTCCGGCTCAAGCATCTCCCCCCCAAGGTCTTGCGAATCCCACTCGCCGCGGATCAACCATCTCCCTATCATCCCTGCACCGCCCCCCGTTCCCTCTCAAACTAGACCTCTCATCATCTTCCCTCCGAATGTCCGCAGAAGAAGCCGCTTTATTTTCCCAGAGTTTACCCTCTCCGGTATCCCTTGCACCCAAATCAGCTCGCCCTTCAGCTCAAACGGAGTTAGACCTCATGGCTGCATTTGCGTCTGCAACTGCTGGTTCTTCACAGCACGTTGACATTGACTTAACTGTCGATGATGATCCCCCTATGGCTCCCATCGATGCATCCTTGGGAAATTCTGTGGACAAGCCGATTGAGCTCGATCTTGACTCCATCGACATGGAAATGTCAACCATGACAGACCTTTTTGGAGATGGAACCGAAACAGGTTCGGGAGAGAACAGTGGGGTAGAAGGCATATTTTCCCCCGTCGCTCCTGACTCCGGTGTTTCAAATCCCGCAAAAGAGTCCCAAGAAGGCGGGCTTGACATGGAAATGCTCGGCGCACTATCAGCAGTGGATAATAATAACCACGGTAATGATATGTTCGGGCCATCAGATGCCAATGGACTGCAATCTGGGCAACATTCCTCGCTTGGCGTCCAGAGTTCGCCTCCTGGAAATGTGGCACCTTCCCCTAGTGCGATTCTCGCAAGCTTCGCTGCCTCTCAATCAGATGGGACCACTCACCAGCTTCCGGGTGGGGATGGCAATTTCGATTTGTCTACTCTTGATCTTTCCAACTTCGACTCTACCTTCTTCCATCGGTCCCCGGATATGAACTTGATGGATATGGAGGCGTTACTGGACTCCATGGGACAGGGCGGGGGCAACTCTGACGGGACAAAACCACCATCATGAACTCATCACGAGTCGTTGTCCACTTGCAGTTATCAGCTTGCTCAAGTTAATGATGCCATAGATGTGATGCTACAGCAAGCTATCAGGATGGTCAATTCCAAGACTAGCTCCCGTTCATATCGCTAGCCACCGCTTATCCTAATGAGTGAGCTTCTTACCAGTTAGCCACACCTGTGACCTGTACCTGTCTGTGTCCTCCTATCAGTCTTGGACTCATGTGGCGAACTCAGTCCTTCCCAAAAGCAACTGAAGAACTTCACAGGCTTTGAATTTTGAGCCACACTTGACGGCGATTCTCATGTGGAGCTTCGTGATCGCGTCTACGAATCTGTACGTGATTCTGAGCTACTCTGAG
Organism: Suillus alpinus; assembly: GCA_003316505.1. Taxonomy (NCBI): domain Eukaryota; kingdom Fungi; phylum Basidiomycota; class Agaricomycetes; order Boletales; family Suillaceae; genus Suillus; species Suillus alpinus. Next base: position 14,145 of record QFEX01000378.1, read on the forward strand.
CCTCTGATTGGTGGAAACCACACGGTAACGGCATACACCCATACGGAAAAGAAGGGGCTGCGTTCTGGTACCTACTTGTCAGCCACATCGATTTCTCGAATTAATTGGTCACCGCGTGTGCCATTACAGTATAAAATAAAATGTCTAGGTTCGATTTACAGCAGCAGAAGTAACGCGAGTTTCCACGGACGGTCATGGTGGTCCTTCGTTCGTTCGTTTACACTTCCCTGCTGTGTGCAGCGAATCTCGCGGAAGCAGCGGAAGGGCATCATGGCCTTCCTGGGTCCTCTCATCGACACGTAGCTCGTCATCTAGGAAAGCCGAGGCAATTTGGTCAGCCCCCAAACGCAGTCAGGTCAGTCTAGTGCCGCGTCTTCCCAGTCGTTCAGCGGTGTTTAACGGTGCAAACGAAGATATGCATCTCAGCCTTCTGCTTCGCAAGCATCCAGTAGCAGTGGAACGTCGACGTTGGCATCCATAACGGTCGCTACGCCTTCAGCTTCTCTCGTCTCTGCCACAAGTGTTCAATTTACGAGTGCTATCTCATCTACCGCGAGTGCACCTGCTAGCAATCCAACACAAGCATCAAATTCAAGCACCTTACAAGACATCGCCACCATCCACTCTCGACGATTGAACACAATCATAGACAGTATCACAGGTGACCCAAGTAATATATCAACTTGGTTCGTTCCTCTCGCCAAGCTACCTGACCGTGCTGAAGTTACCCCTGTTTCAGGCTCGCAGATCTTCAGGCAGACGGTAAATGGCCGGACTCTGACGTCAATTACGCAGCGGGCTGTGATGGTCGGAAAGCAAGCTGGCCAGCTGCAGACCACTGGGTTCGCATCAGTCAGTTGCCCGACACCCAACTCGATGTGATATATACTAACTGTGCAATTGCTTCTCTACAGGTACAATGACTGCTGCATGGCATGGGGGACTCCAAGGCTATGATCAATACGTCAACAGTTCAACACTATTCACTGCCATAGGCAGCGCCATGGACTACTGGTTCAAAAATGACTTTACGAACATCGGCTGTCTTGTTGAAGGAGGCACCGACAGCTGTCCTTGCGGCACACCCGGTTACTGGAACACGAACTGGTATGGCAATGTGCGTCTAACCATTCATGTCAGCTTCCCGAGGCCTGATGACATTGCCCCAGGTCATCCTTATCCCCGGTCTTGTTGCAGAGTCCTGTCTTCTTCTCAACGACACCCTGACACAGACACAATTAGGCAACTGCAGCAATATCTCCCTGCGTGCGTATGGCGCTTTCGATCATGGATATAGCTTCGAAGCTGGAGCAAATATCCTGGACATGGCTAAAACAGGTCTGGATCAAGGTCTACTTGTGGTCAATGTTTCTTTGGTCTCGGACGCGTACAGGAGAGTCCATGATACCATCGTCGTACAGGCAAATATCAGCAGACAAATTGATGGGGTGAGCATCCCAAAAGTCCTGGTGTGCTCAGTTCCTGAACGAGTTTTGTTCGATAGATTCAGTCGGACGGCTCCTTCGGGCAGCACCTCGGGTTGCTTTACAATGGTAACTACGGGAACGTCTTGTATGCACGCATTTTTGTTTTGTTTTTTTGTGCATGTTTTGAATATGCTGGATAGCTCCAACGACGTTCTCATTTTCGAGACCGCAGCGGCCGAAACTTCATTCGCGGCTGGCAGTAAGCCAAGAGCTGCCCTCGAGACATTGTACGACGGACACCGATGGATGATAAATCTTAATGTCGAAACACAGGTTCGTGCGTGCATGTTCTGCCCCAGCAACAGCTAAATAGTTGTTTTAAGGTGTTGCATTGGGATCTTGTAAGTTTCAGCCACAACTACTGAGCGTCTCTCATGGATGGTGTAGAGCCCAGTGGGTCGCTTCATAAGCTCACCAGTGGCCGCCGGCCAGTAAGCATTCAGTTTTTTGATGCTATTCAACCGAATTGACCTCTGACATAGGGCGAGTTCTGGTATCCAAACAAACCTCTCAATGGTGGAAGAACTTGGCGAGCAATGGAATTCGGACGTTCTCGTTAACTACGCCAGAAGTCTTTCGGCAAATACAACTAATGCAAACGCAGGGGCATTAATTGGAAACCGTATGTTCTTTGACAATGATTACATGGTAGGCCTGAGGCGTCCCTGAGCACTCTATTCAAACTCAAAGACTCAATAGGTTACTCGGGGTTCTGGCTACGTTACGTCTCTCAAGATGTACTCAAGAAGAACCCGAAATACCGAGTGTACGAACTCACAGAACGTGAGTCCTTCCCTCCCGTCAAAATCATCGCACTTATTCCCTGCAGCTTCTTGGTTTCCATCTCGCCGATGGCGTCGTTTACACATACCTCCAAGGCGATGAGTACGAAGATATAGCCGCTGCCTGGGACTGGAACCTCATCCCAGGTATAACCGTTGACTACAACGCCACCGCCCTCGACTGCGCACACACCAATTATATCGGACAGGAGGCATTCGTCGGTGGTGTCAGCGACGGACAAGTCGGCGTCGCAGCAATGCGCTATACCAACCCCATCAGCGGGTCCTTGTCGTGGCAAAAGACATGGTTCTTCCTCGAGGACGACGTTCAGTATGTGATGATTGCCAACATCTCCTCGAAGACGAATGCCCCTGTATTTTCTGTTCTCGACCAAAGACGTTTCAGAGAGTCTGGTGTATTTGTCAATGGTATGGGGACTTTCGGGGGGAACTTCACTGATCCCCACACCATGTGGCACGGTGACGTCGGGTACGAATTCCAAGGAGCCAACGGAACGTATGAGCTATCCGTCGAATGGGGCAACAGGACAGGTGACTGGTCCAGCACAGGGATCTGGACTGGTCAAGAAACAGTCAACCTGTTCGCTGCTTGGTTGCACCACAAGGACCTCAGCACCCCGATCTCCTACGCAGTATACCCTGCAGTTGACTACGGCACCTTCACTCTCAAACGCGCTTCTACTCGCTTGACTGAAATCCAGAACAATGCCTCTGTGAGCGCTCTTGTGGATGAAGACCATTACACGGTGTTTGGTGTCTTCTGGGAGGCATCGGGCGGTTCTTTCACATTCACCGACGAGGTTTACGGTTCTATGAAGATCGAGTCAAGTGCTCATGCTACTTTCATCTACCGCATAGACACGGGCAACCTCACTGTGGCTGATCCGTCACGAAAGTCGCCGCACTTGATATTCAAAATTTCTGTAGAAGATGGACTGGGAGGACCTTGTGAATGGGGAGGGGAGAACAGTGTTACCGCGCATTTTGACATGACCCGAAGCGATTTGGCAGGCAATAGTGTCAGCCAGATCCTGAATTACTGATGACATCTCGCTACATACATGTTTACATGAACGCACTTACCCACACGCACATAGATATCCATCGACATCTCCGAGTCATACCCCAATCATACCCTGTTGTGTTCCGAGTCCACTCGTTTGAGATCAAGCTACAACGATAATAAATCTATACAGTTCCCGTTATTAAATACTTATCCAGTTTCTTCCGTAGAGTATGACCACCGCGTACGCCAGTAACGCGCATTGCGTTTGCAAGTTCTGTCACCAGTCTCTTCCTCTCATCCACATCCACGTCTTGCTTTTCTAGCAACTCCCTGACAGCTCTGGCAAGGCGCCCCTTCGGTAAATTGGGCGCGTTCCCATTATGAGCCCCTGGCTTCCTCCTCTTATTCCCCTTCAATTTAGGGACAGCCAGCAAAGGTTCCATAAATTCCGTTCTGAACCGTCGGAGCGCCAGCGCAGACAACGGTACGACACGGTCAAGCGGACTTGCCGCCTCCGCACACGACTCAGCCTGCGCAAGCTGCTCGCTCGTCCCCGCTTCATCCCACCCCCACTTCTTCAATTCCACCGTCCGCCTCTCCTTCAACTTATTCGAAATCTTCTCTTTCGTATCCCCGTCCTGTATAGCCTTCGCAACAGCATCGAAAATATCGCTCAGAGTGAGCCAGCCTCTGTCTTCGTCGACGGCGCGTTTCACATAGTGTCGGTTCACATAATTGAGGAGACGGTTCACGGAGTGTGCGCCAGCGGCGTAGCGGTTGAAACACGGGACGATGTAATGGATCAGAGATGAATCATCCTCTGGAGCTCCAAGTAACAGCTCCCGAGCGACTTCCGCATAGTACTTGTCGATATGCTCATACAAATCCGTTCCGCTAGGCGTAAGTCTTTCGCGCTCCTTGTTAGTGCTGACAGCTTCGACTTGCATCGTGAAATAGTTGTAGGTTGCTGTGTGTATGCCCATGTGATATGAAACGTCGATAACGGGCGCTTTTTCGATTGAGTTTGTGGGCGACCGGATGATGTGGTTTAGTGCTGGGAGTAGATATCCCCAGAGGGAGGATAGAGACGCAGAGGGGTTGGCACTGCCTGCGGACGGATTGGGCATCGGTGGCAGGAGCACCATAGGCTCGGCTTGCTTGCCTTTGCCTTTGGACATGGTTGCAGTGATCTAAAAACTGAAGATGACACTTTGGATGACACCCTGTCAGTCGGGAAGCCGGCCTGGTGTGTGAAATCACGTGATATTTTCCGAACTTTCGCCGGCTTGGCGCTGGCAGCTGGAACCAGAACATGTCATAATGATCATTAGCATGAATGTTAAGTAGGTGCAATGTTCCATACCAGACCATGAACATGCTGCTAACTTGATACATAGATCGTGCGTGATATATCAGAAGAAAATATACGAATTGATAGCAAATATAGCGATGTATAAGAAACACCTCATAAACCCAGGGACTACCTGAACTAGACGATGCCCAGAACAATTGTGGCGCGAAGGCTGTTCAGTCTTGGAGCTGGAATTGTAGGCTTAGCAGGTTGGCCGTCAGGCCCAACCTCTAGGTACTCCTCAGTACGTAAGGAGCTCGACTTCCAGCCCCAGCTCTGGCTGACTGAAAACACGTCCGGGACGCTCGTGAATCGCGTGATAGATGAACCAGTAGAGCTGGCACAAGAGATAGTGAAATAAGCTGCAACAGCAGGCCGGGGATCGCGATATGGCTGCACTGGAGCAACGGGAGGTGTGGTAGCTGGAATGGTGCTTGGTGAAGAGGTACAGGACGTAGCAAGGCCGGATGATGTCGGTGGGGATGAACTAGGCGTCGTACTTCGTGACGGAGGGTGAATGGAAGGGGAAAAGTGCATGGACATAGATGGCGAGGACTGCGACGTAGAAAGCAGTGGTAATGATGGCACTCTGTTGTGTGTGTGTTCCGCACGATTAAATGACAATGGGGCCGAAGCGGCAGGAATAGGATCAATGTTCGACTGCCGGTGAAGATAGACTCCAAGCTGAATGCCCTTCTTCCGAACAACTTGCACGTATACGTTGAACAAGCTTCCTGCGTACCAGATGGTCTGTGAGTGCAAGCGGGACTTCTCCTTTAGTGCGTCGATGTCCCAGAACTCCACTGCAAACCTGAACGGAGGGTAGGGTGACCACCGCGCTTTACCCGTTGCGTCAGATGCTATACAGCCAGATGCGGTTTGTCGTTCTGACTTCAGGCCGAAGAAATTAGCCTCGGAAGTTGTTGCACGAACAGGCGTCTTGCTGTCCGTGCTCGGACTGGACAATGATGGAGGCGACTCGAAGAGTTGGTCCATAGAAGCACCTTCGATGTTCCCACAATCGCCAATGCGTACAGATGAATCGTGTCCGACGGGATGATATGGCTTGTCTTTGTCATCTGCTGGGGGCGGAGAGTTCAGAGGCGGCAATCGAGCAAGAATCCCTGCAGTCGTGATGGATAGCCCAAGTTCCTTCTCTCGCGAAGGTGGAGGGCTCGAGGATGGGGATGAGGAACAAGTGTTATGTTTAGCTGTGATTTGACATCGCAGTAATGACTGGTCCCAATGGGCTTCCTGTAAAACAGAAAGGGGAACAAATGTTCGACCAGTGGTAGGAGAGATATGCTGCGATATTGCAATTATATCGTCCACGAGCTATACGTCGTTGTAAGTTTCGCCACAAAGAGCGGTTAGAGGGAATGTCTTTACGTACCATATTGGCATAGTATATGCCTTCACGGAACAAGATTTCCCAGTCTTTCTCTTCCTCTTCATCAATGCCCTGCCGTCTCCGAAGCTCGATGATAGTGCAAGCCATATCGTATCGTTCCCTCTCCCCCTTCACAAACAACAAATCTGAGCCTAAAATCTGTTGTACCCACTTCGAATTCAAGCCACCCCTTGCCCAGATGACGGGAGTCACATGCGGTTCTGGTACAGTAGGCTCACTGGAAGGTGAAGGTTTGGCAGGCATCGTATCGGCTCTCTTGCGTGACGACACAGTTTGCACAGGAACGGGGACTGGGGTAACAGGGAGTCCTGGACCGCGAGATGCTTTCTCTTCATGGATAAGCATATCCGCGCCCCACCGGGCGACCCAGCATGCCGCGGCCTCGCCAATCTTGTCTGATAACAATCCATAATGGAAGTGAGGTTCATGGATTGGCCCATCGTCTGGCTCAGATTCTACCTCAGATTCAGCAGGATCCTCTTTCTGTACATCTAGATCCTGCAATTTGTCGGACAAATCATCGGCAGGCTCTTGCTTGGTGCTTGATGTACGCAGAGGAGAACGCGATGTGCTGGATGCGTGGCTCTCAGAGGTAACTAACTGTGCAATGCGCTCCAAGCCCACTGCTGCTTCGGCTTTGTGGTCAGGACGAGCTTCGATAGCTTTACCAATAGCGAAATTGAGGTAAGGAATAACGGTGTACGGTCCAACTGTGTTCATGATGCAGTTGACGGCCTGCGACGCCATGGAGGGTATGGAGAGGTAAATTGCTGTGGCCAAAAGTGAGAGCAACAGCTGAGGGCTGGCAGTGTGATGCCCCTTGGGTGTATCACAAGGTAGAGAGGGGGCAGAAAAGGAAGGAGTAAGTGGGTGGGATGTGCTTGGGATGAGGGATGGTGGGACATATAGGGGTGGACCACCGCCATATAGTCGTGCGATGCATATCCTGAAATTTGTCAATCTAAGGTCACTTGTTGCTTGTAGATAACCTACTCAAAAGCTGAAAAGGCATGAGTGTGGAGCTATCGACATCGGGGCCAGAACGTACCTGCACGGGTGATATTGCGATCATCGAAGATGACGTCAATTTCCTCAGGTCCTCGTAGATGGCTACGGAGTTTCGGTGAGGACTCGAGGAAGCCCGCTGTGAATAGCGAGCTGAAGAACCCCTGCAAGTGGTTTAGCAAGCAACTTAAAGAGGCGACAAACGAGCCGCTTTACGAACCGACTGTATGAGGACTACTCTGTGCAGCATGTAGATGGCCTCCCATGTACCATGTACATGTAAGGAGACATCTGCTGTGCGAGACTCTAGTAAAGAGTTATAGATATGTTGTTGTAAATCGACAGAGGAGAGAGCGGCGGCAGTATTCATAGGCGGGCTGCTACGTCTCAGTCTATGAATATTATGGGAGGAGGAATAAAGGTCTGGGAGAGAAGGAGAAGCGTGTATTACACGAGCTGAAGATAGATAATTAGCCTCTGCTGCTAAAGTGGTTAGGAGTGTCATGATTATATCGGGAGGACACACGTCGTCCAGCCCAACCTCAGCTCACTTGGCAGACCTGCCAAGTAATTGCAGCCGAAACAGCAAGTCAGCCTCATCCCACCATGCAACAGCCTCATCCTCGTTTTTCAGTTCTTTCTGGTTCTTCCCTCTCTTCTGCAGAACATCTATCTCCAACTGCAAGCTCAACACGTTTCTCTTTACCTTCTGCAACATCCATAAACACAGCCCTTGGCACCCCAAAACCAGGCCTTAGACCTAATATCTATGACAGGAACCTTAATAAAACACGGACATCAGAAGTATCCGCTTCCGCATTCGCCTTCCTTTTCTCTGAGGTCGTCCAATACACTCAGAAACGCGTGAGTGGAATAAATGATCTCGAACGCCGGTGAGTCCACCCTGCACTCTATCATGTCTCCTTGAACAAACGTGCCGTCGCTTAGATTGAACACCCTCGGTTATCGTGCTGGAACGCGAGTCCTTGAGCTCATGGTCTGGCGAGCAGAGTCATCATCCAAAGCCCCAAAACGAGAAATACGTTTTCTACCAGCTCTCATGTCCATCCATACCCAAGTGTGGAGAGCTGTTTTTGGACGCCCCGCGGATGCAATAGAGAAGAGCGTTGAGAATGAAGATGAATGTATGATCGCTCCATTCATCCTATCAGACCACTGAGTAATTTTCGTCTCAAGACATGATCATCGACAATGATCCTCCGATCGAACGTCATATATCTGTCCCTAAAGATATGAACCAGCTCAGCTGTTCTTCATTCACTGCTGGGGTCGTAGAAGCAGTCTTGGATGGACTAGGATTGGTGAGTTGTTCATTCTCAGACAACCTCTGTACTGACATGTGCGCAAAGCCTGCACGAGTGACAGCTCATCATACCCCTACACAGCAGTTTCCGTCGCGTACGACTATACTCATAAAACTTGACAAGTCTGTACTAGAAAGGGAAGAAATACTCAAGTGAACATGCGCTGCAGTCTTCATTTATTTCGAGTCGCCGTTTTTTTGACGGGCCCAGCCAGGGCATGTACCGAGATTCAGATCGCGTTTGACGTATTCAACACAAGTGCTGTATCACTCGTTTGTCGCATTTATTTGCCACCTGGTGACAAATGTGACAAAACAAGTGATACAAATTGTTAACCAAGCGTCTGTCTTACTCAGCTGCATCAGCAGCGAGGAGCCCAGAATCAAGACGCTCACCACCTCACAATCAGCAAAGAGTCAAAGTATATCATTCGTACTAGCTCCTCGGGCACTAAAACTCCCGCAGATCCACATACACATCGTCAGAGATGGCCTCGAGGCTGCGTTTCAGTCCCTTTTGTTCGGCATCTCATCCATGTCCACTGAGGGCGACAAGAACCAGACCATCAACAGGATTTTCTCGCTCCAAGATCGCTTCGATAGGTTCGTGTTCACCAAACACACCATGTCGAGTGTGATTACAGATAGAGCACTAGGTGCAGGTGGTGTAGACAGCTCAACCAGATCAACCCGACGCAGCGAGCGACGTATCAACTGCGAAGCGCTTGCGGTATGATGTCTTTCCCGTCCTCTGGCTCCGGGCGTTCTTGATCCCAGTTATATCATTGGTCCCTCGAAATTAGCTACTAAATGCATAGGTGACAGGAGACAATGGAGCAAAATTCATCATTGGCTGGCGGCTCCCTTTGATGTCCTAGGATGGTATGCTATTTCCTGGTACTATATCAAGCCGTTGTGAGAGAAGGTGATGGAGATGCTCAAAGAAGAATATGTTCGAGAGCAGCGTGGGCAAGAGAGTATTGCCAACGGGCACGTCGAGAGCGCCAGCGCG
>QFEX01000380.1:4750-16898 GCA_003316505.1 Suillus alpinus
CAAAATCGTTCGTCGCATGTCTTTTCCTAATGAATGATTTGAAATTGATATCTTCTCGCAGCCTCGAACTCTCTGATAGAGGAAGATCTGCATGCGACAAGCAGCCAGATTAGCTGGACACTGGCGGCGTTCCTAGTCGTTCAAGGGAATTTTCCTCTAATATGGAGTGCCGCAAGTGAGATTAGAGGCCGTAAGGTTAGTCTATGATAGGCATACCCTTCTCGATCTACTTGATGAACGCGGATCTCGTTTATCATAGCCTGTCTATTTGGTGGCTTCGGCTTTATTCATGGTAGGAAGTGCTGCCTTGGCACTTTCAAATACCATCGAGGTGATGATTGGTATGAGAGTACTTCAAGCTGCAGGGTGAGCATTCATCCAAAAAGCTTGGGCACTGGTTGACTTCCCCTCCTGCAGATCATGCGCTGTCATGGCTATTTCGGCTGCAACCCTGGCCGATATGTACGACACTCACGAGCGAGGGACCACAATGGGCATCTTCTTTGCTGCACCTCTCTTAGGGCCCGCACTCGGCCCTATACTCGGCGGATCGTTGTCACAAGCCTTCAACTGGCGCGCAAGTTTCTACTTCCTGTTGATCTCTGAAGTCATCATCTTCATGTCCTTCCTCATCCTCTTCAAGGACACATACCGACGTGAACGGAGTCTCACGTATTGCTCCGCTTTACAACGACTTCTTACCTCCAAAGAACGCGTTCAGAGTCCAAATATGTCTATCATCATCGGGGATGAGTCCAGCAAGGACCACACTCCTGTCAAGGACATCGAGAAGCAGCTCCAACAGCCGAATGTTCCAGACAACATCTCAGTGGCGAGTTCTACACCAGGGATGGACGATGTAAGACTATCAATAAGGGACATCAACCCCTTTCCACCATACTTTCAAATTCTATCGCGAAAGAACAATGTTTTAATTCTTATCCCTAATGGTAAGTGACAGCTTGGCCTCTTGTCCACGTTGTTAGTGACCTGACTTCGGGATAAGGACTCGTCTTCGGATTTAGCTATTGCCTTTCATACACATGCGCCCGCACTCTCGCCAATTCATATGGTTATAGTGCGTTTACCATTGGCTTGGTCTTGCTTTGCCTGGGTGTAGGTGAGATGATCTTCACACCCTGGATCGTGGCAAATGACTAATTTCCTATGAAGGAAGTATCGCTGGGAGTGTGATTAGTGGGCGTTGGTCTGATCGGGTGCTTGCGAAGATGATTGAAGCGAACGGAGGAAAGTGGTACCCAGAAGTAAGTCTTTTTCATACTCCCACACTAGAATTCTTGATTGACATCTTCTGAAGATGCGCTTGGAGAGCTCGAAACTGGCGATGCTGTGGCTACCTCCATTTGTCGTCGGCTATGCTTGGGTATGCGAAAAGCATGTCAACGTCGGCGTCATTTGCATCTTGCTTGTACTTATTGGATTCTCCTCGATGTCAGTAGACCAATTATTCATAGTTGTGGTTGCGCTAATATTTACTTCCAGATGGATGTATACTAGTACATTGGCATACCTCGTTGATGCCAACCCTGGCCGCTCATGCACAGCGGTGGCTACAAACAGCTCGTTTCGAGGATCCTTGGCTTTTGTTTCAATTTTGACTGCTGTACCGCTCCAAGTGAGTTTGCTTGATATCTGCTGTATCTCACACATTCTGATGCTAGCCCCACAGAATGCTTTAGGAGATGGGGGATTGTATACGGCATGGGCTGGCCTTTTGGTTGTGACGGAGTTACTGGTTTTATTGGTGCTGCACAAGGGGGAATCATGGCGCAGGGAAAGTGAGGAGCGCGAGCTGAAATCAGTGAATTAATGGACCCGCATTTTCTACCACACTCATATTGTAGAGCTCGATGATTTGAAGCGATAGAATCAAGTCTGTAATACATATCCTTATAGCTAGTAGACTTATGTATTTGCTACGTTTTTCTTAGAATTTACTACTGCCGGCCTTAGGCCTCAACCATCATGCACCCGTAATCTTTCAAACGTGACTTTAGGTAACCCTCAAGATGGAATATCCCTTCACATATGACGCAACATGCATGCATCATTACGGTTATTCGGTTCGGTTCACCTGCCTTGCAACTTGGAGCAACCTCATAGTAAGAAGTCCAGCTCCGAAGTAAATGTCCAATGGCACGGGGTGCTGCTAGTACAGGCCATGTGTCCAGGTGCTGCTGAAATTAGGATACAATAATGATCAGCAGAGCTATGCTCACTGCTCATCGTGGACATTAAACTTAGCCACATTCCTCCTTGAACATTCAAACATTATGATCTGGAGCTCAGGAATCGAGTGGTGAGCGGAATCACGGACAATGGATCCCTCTGTTTAACAGTTCGTTTGGTGTACTTATCGTGCCCTTGATGCCCTGACGAGGCGTTATGCCAGTCACTGATGCCGGCCAGATGTGCCTGCGGGTCATTGGCTGGTGGGAAGCAGGAACGAAATGGCGCTAACTCATACCAGTGTATATACCGCTCCATGCTTGGGTGCGATCTCGACTAGAACGATGACAAGACTGTTCAATGAGAGGGTCAGAATTGAACTGATAGCGGGCGACGAAGAGAGTAAGTAAGTTACGGTGTCTAGATTGTCGTGAAAACGGGAAGGGGGGGAAGGGATCAGCTCTAAGTGCAGAGCGATTGTATAGCGAACAAATATTGTAACAGTCACCACAGAAGCATTTCAATCTTGTCTAGAAGTCCACGAGTCATAGTGATGCACTCGACTACGATGATATAGCGAAGTTAGAGCGTGGCCACTGGCGGTCCAGCTCAAGAAGTTCAAAATGATGCTAAATATTTGTACAGATATAATGTCCATAAGACGGCCGGAAGATTAAATGGACCACATCGCCGTAGTCTCTATGTGCGAGTGGCCACTTCCAGGATGGCATGCACGACTGCAGTAGGGTCGACCCGGACATCGTGAGCAACATCACTCCCTGGAGCAACAGGTGGAAGACTGTCACTTTCGAACCGCCTATAAATAAATAAGATGAGGCATCTGAGAAGAGAATATACAAGAAGGCAGAGCGTACCGATCGTTCCACCAGGCCATATAGTCAATGCCTACGGAACGAACCGCCGTTTCTGCGTCGCGAGTGAAGACGTCAGAGGGGAAAAATTCCATGAGAATTGAGCGTCCTGATGGCCTCATAAACACGCTGTCAGCGAGGCTATCTCCGTTAACACCCAGAATGACCTTCACGCATATAAGAATGCATGTAAGTCGTAGCGCAAAACCTTTACAAGTGATGCAGACTTACAGTAGACTGGGCGACGGCTGACAATCTCTCTGTCCAGTGTCCCTCTGAAGAGACTATGTGGACCTCGAAGTCGTTGCTCTCATGCAACGTCTCGAGAGCGCTAACCAACGCGAGGTGGTCGGCTCTCCTCAGCCTTGAACCACTTCTGGCATCTTGTCGAGATATGTAAGTGACTACCGTTTTTTCCTGTCCGCTGTTAGGGTTTTGTGCATTGTAGTTTACATGCAAAAACTTGGCCAGATTCTGCCTAATTGGCTCCCACCATTCCTTTGACGCATTCAGGCCAATAAGCGGGAGAGCGAATGGAGGCACATCGTTTGTTGAACGTGCAGCTGCACCAAAATCTGCAACAACCAGCCTCTCGAAAACAAAAGGAACTTCCATGAGCGCATAATCTTCCCAATCTTCTTGATACATCAACCCCAGCAATGGAAAAGCAGCCTTGGGAAGATATGGATGGAACCCGCTGTCCGAACGATGGCGTCTAATGATGGGTCCATTGAGGTTAGGTTGTATGCCTTTGAAAGTAGGAATATTCGGGAAGAACAGTCGTCGTGGCAGATGGAAAGGGTCTGGAGACGTTGATGTGTTCAGGGAGCTGTGGGTCCGCCAGAGCGAGAAAAGAGTGTAGTTGTCTAAATATGTGATGTAAGGACGCGACTCATGAAGATGTAGGCGTTGACGAACTCGGAATAGCGTCATACGATAGCCAACTCGCGCCTTGAATCCTGGACGACATTATGATCCGTTAGAATAATGCACATACGACACTCACAATCCACCGTATGAACCAAGAATGTCTCTAGCTTGCTCGGTCGACAGCATTTCCCATTCTCTTAGAAGCGGTGCTTCGTACGAGCTTTCAGCGGATGATGCAATGGAATCCAATGAAGGAAAGCTTGAAGGGGAATCTGTCACAATGAAAATTGTGCCGTTGTACATTATTACATTGTCCATGATTGAGAATCCTACAGGGGTTGCGGTAGGTAATATATCAGTATTACGTCCATATGCAATTGCAGTGCACCCACCAGCGACGTGTTTCACTAGTCGAGTTTGAGGGATGTCGCCGCCCCAATGCATAAAGCCATCATTAACGTTGATGTTTCCGAAAATGACTTGTTTCTGCGCCTCAGATATACGATCGGTTTTTAGCCATATATCTCCGTCTGAGGCATCTTCCTTCTCCTCTTGCTGCTTATGAACGCTGGATATGTGCCTCTCGTCAGACTCCCAGTCCCCATATATGTCCATGTCGAGACCACTGCTATCAGCGGTGGGATTTGAGAATATACCAGGCACTTTGGGATTGGCAAAGAAGTCGAAAGTCGCCTCGAAGTTGTAAAAGACCACAAAAATCATGACGGAGGCCAGAACGAGTGTGATCTCCCGCCGACTGAGAGAGTAAGGCCGTGCCATTGTTTCAGCTCAGACCTGTCTAGAAATCTGAGCTGTCTGGTCGAACGACTCCAGAGATGGGTGCCTGCAACCTGTACCTTGTAAATTCAACAAGTACAAACAAGCACACTCGTCTGACGTCAATGATCATGATTGTACTCAGTACCAGAGATTACAGCTGAAACACGACCGGATATATATGATATGATACATGAAGATCGAATGTAATAAAAAGCGCGTAAAAGGAGAGTAAAGGTAAGATGCACAGAAAGCTACGCCTCCTGGCTCGCACCCTCTTTCTTGCCTTTGCTGCAAGGGACGTCAGGTCTGCATGTACAGTATTACAACACGCAGCATACCTTGATTTGCTAGGCAGCAATTCAGGGTTGATGAAGGGAACCACTCCTCCCTGTGAGATGACTACGTCACCTAGGAGTCTGTTCAATCTAGGCGATATTAGAGTCACCGAACCTTTGAGATGGGAAAATGACTCACTCCTCATCGTTTCGGATGGCCAACTGAAGATGACGGGGCACAATACGTTGTTTCTGTGGCGATTAAGTCCATGGCCTTCAAGAGACAGAAGGGCCACCAACCTTGTTATCACGGGCGGCATTGCCTGCAAGCTCGAGAATCTCGGCGGCAAGGTACTCAAGAACCGCGGCAAGGTAGACTATAATATTCGGTGTTGGTCCAGGTAGTATTATTTGCGAAATACTCAACTTACCTGGGGCGCCTGCGCCAACACGCTGGGCATAGTTGCCTTTCTTCAAAAGACGATGGACACGGCCGACAGGGAACTGAAGACCGGCCTTTGCGGAGCGCGACTGTGACTTGCCTTCGCCGCCAGCCTTGCCGCCTGAAGATTTACCAGCTTTACCTGTACCGTTTACGGCCGTGTTAAACATGAGTCGACCAAAATTCCCAAATCCACTGACCCTTGCCAGACTGTGAAATGATCCAGATAAAGTCGCATCCCAACTAATACAAAAGAACGACGAACCATTGATAGTGTTAGTTGAAGTGGGCGAGTACTGGACTGGTGGTGGTTTGTGATAAAGAGATGACGATCAACAAACGGACTCGGAGCGCGCTCGCCGCTTATATACCTTCACGTGACATATGACCTTCGCCCCGATTAGGAATCTTTGCTTTTGACCAAATGCTTGTCCGCGCACTTGTCCATGCACGGTGGCAAGAAACAGCTACCCTGCGCAGATTTATTCAGCGTCCAGGATGTACAAGAAATTTGACCTCTGGAACTGATGAATCCGCGAAAAAGTCAGCGAACACACCTCCTGATGAGTTGACATTACCGTTCCTGCAGCGTCCGCTCGGTGTGAAGGAGAGACCTTCGCCTGTCCTAAAAACATGGGCAGATACCAGGGAGGAGCTGATGAATCAGGAGACGCGTTTGGCACAAAGAGAGCACCTGTGAGCTGGCTACAATCGATTGGTTTCAGAGTTGTTTTGACCGCTTGCAGGATGAAAGAAGCCACGAAGGGCTATTTTACTGACCTCAATGCAACGAGGAGGCACGGTGGCAAGACGTGGATAGCACCTAATGTGATGATTCGCGAGGACGTATGTTCCATGATTCTTCATGGTGTCAAGAAGATTGACGGTTTACCCAGAAAGCACTTTATTTCCCAAACATCGTCGGGTCGAGCCTGGATACGAAATCCAAGAAACATACCGCCAGCATGTGTGAAGGACGTATATCCGTGGTATCTATGTTGTCGACAAGGATGTCAGAGGTACATTCGCGTCTCCTTCCTTAACATTTTTTGTGGTGCTGAGCTTACTTCAGATACACGTGAATGGTTTCACGACACCAACAAATGAGAGGTATCTCTCGAACCCGCTGTACCAATATGTGCAGATCAACCTGCAAGAGAACCTTCTAAAGTCCTTCCTCGTATCGCTATTTCTTTCATCAATAGCCAAGTCGGTCCCCCCGGAGCTACACTCAACGTACTTGGTGTCGAGTCAGAACATGGAGTTCGTGCGCGAGCACCTTGGTATGGTGAACAAACACGTCGGGTACGTCTACCTTGTGGACAACAACCTCAAGATTAGGTGGGCTGGCTGCGCAGATGCCAAGGTAGAGGAAACAAATGCGCTTGAGCAATGTGTGGGAGTGCTTTTAAGCAGGCTAGACAAGAAAATATCTGCCAAAGCTCCACGATAGCTTTACAATAGTACTACCTGACCATATCGTGTCAAGCACCTATTCGTTGTTTAAATTACAGCATGTCTTCTTCACTGACTAAAAGTCTGGTTGACTCCTGCCAGTGCAAGTGAAAGTTGTTTGTCCATGTTGGCTACGTGTCGTGTAATAGCAAAATCCTTTCTAACACTTGCTGTGACCTGCAATTCCCAAGTCAACCCAATTTCACGTCCATGGCTTCTCCTTCTCAGCAGCTTCCTCCTGGTTGGACAGCGGAATGGTATCGGACTTGTCAGCTCCGACTTTCTGCACTTTTATTGACGAAAAACTTGCAGGGACCCCGCTAGCCAGAGATATCTTTTCATACGTGCGTGACCTCCATGAACATTGACATTGACCAACATCTTTTCTTGTAGAGCCATCGACTGGACGCAGCCAATGGGAGATACCGACTGCTGCATCAGTTCAACTGATAGACCATGCACCCTCGGTGTCGCCTCCCCCATCCGCGACTCATCATGGTAAGCGTCGCCAATACGCAGCAGGGCAGACGCAAGTGTACTACGGCGCGGGCGATGCCCTTGGAGACCAGTATGGCGGACTTGGTGTACAACAGCAGCAGCCTGCAGCCACTGCCCAGCTCTTCACTCCAGGACTCGCGGCAGAGGGGGGTTTCGCAGGTCAGCAGCAAGTCCCGCAGGCATCATACTATGCACCCCAACAGGAGCCCCAGTACATCAATGCTCCTGGGTTTGGTCAGGAACCAACGTATCATCCACCTAATGCGCCAATCCACCATCTCACGGATCAGTTCGGGCAGATGGGGATGGGGCCAAAGCCACTACATCTCACGACCACCAATCTACTTACGTCGCCACCGGACCCTCGTGAGCTGGTTCGCCCTCCTCCCGAGATTAGGCTGCCTGCGAACGCGTGCATCACACAATCGCCGTACGCAAATGCAGATCCGTCATACCAGCGGTGCACCATGAATGCCATCCCCACCACATCATCGATGCTGAACAAGTCCAAGATTCCGTTAGGTCTGGTGATCACTCCCTACCGAACGGTGAAGGAGGGCGAGCCGCCGGTGCCTGTTGTGACCGACACGGTGATTGCGCGATGCAGACGGTGCAGGACGTACATAAATCCTTATGTTCAATTCATTGACAACGGCAATCGGTGAGTTTCATATGCGTTGAAGATTTATGTGGTGTGCTGACCTATCACGCTCAGTTGGCGGTGTTGCATGTGCAGCATGTCGAATGAGGTTCCTCAGCTCTTTGATTGGGACCAGATACGGAATCAGCCTGGAGACCGATGGGTTAGAGACGAGCTGAACCACTCCGTCGTCGAATTTGTTGCGCCCACAGAGTACATGGTCCGCCCACCACAACCTGCTGTGTATGTGATTCTTATCGACGTGAGCCATACCGCCGTGCAGTCGGGTAAGTCATCACAGTCGGTGAATCATCAACTTCGTGATATTGTCCTATAGGTATGGTGGCAACGGCGACACGCACTATCCTTGAGAACCTTGATCGCATACCCAACGAGGACGAGCGCACCAAAGTCGCCATTATCGCCTATGATATTTCTCTTTATTTCTTCTCTATGCCTGTTGGTACTTTGTCTGATCTTCTAAGTTCTCGTGCTAATGCGTTGTCGCTGTAGCCTGGGACGACGGAATCGACGATGCTCGTTGTTTCAGATGTTGATGACGTCTTTTTGCCGAAACCTACTGACCTCCTCGTAAACTTGACCGAAGCGCGCCAGTCGCTGGAGTTGCTGCTCGGCAGGATCAATGACATGTTCCAGGATAATCATACTGTTGGAAGTGCAATGGGCCCAGCATTGCAAGCTGGCTTTAAGCTGATGGTCAGTTGCTGAATGGAAAGGCATTCCAGTTTTTGAATGGTTTCTAGGCTCCTATCGGTGGCAAGATCATGGTACTCTCGTCCTCTTTGCCAAATATTGGCGCTGGTGCACTCAAGAACCGTGAAGATCTCAAAATTTTGGGCACATCAAAAGTAAGCCTCAGCTCATGTTGCTGCTTACATTTTAGCTGATGAAGTCCCCTGCAGGAATCAGGCCTGTTGCAAGCTGCTTCACCCTTCTACAAGACGTTCGCCATCGAGTGCTCGCGTGCCCAGGTGTCGGTGGACATGTTCTTATTCAGTGCTGCATACCAGGATGTTGCCAGTCTCGGTTCGTGGCCCCGTATTATTCTTCTCTATTCAGATCCACCTGATGCATTTCAAAAGCATGCCTCCCACACTACACTTCTGGCCAGACCTACTTCTACCCTGCGTTCAATGCTGCTCGGTCTGAGGATGCCATCAAATTTGCGCACGAGTTCGGCGAAGTCCTCGCGATGCCCATCATGTTAGAAGCCGTTATGCGCGTCCGTGCTTCGAAAGGTAAGGGATTCTTACGTCGTCGCTATCAACGCTCATCAATGCAATCAAGGTTTGCGCATGGCTTCGTTCCACGGAAACTTCTTCGTCCGCTCCACTGACCTCCTGGCCATGCCCGCCGTGCCCACCGATCAGTCTTACGCCATTGAGATCCAGATCGAGGACACCCTTACGCAACCGTTTGTAGTTATGCAAACCGCAGTTTTACACACGACGTGTCATGGGGAGCGGCGTATCCGTGTTATCACACTTGCGTTACCGACAACCAGCAGCCTTACAGAGGTTTTCGCGTCTGCTGACCAGGTGGCGATCGCAACCCTGCTGGCGAACAAAGCCGTCGAGCGTTCGCTTACCCACAAGCTAGAGGATGCCCGTGACGCAGTGCACCAGCGGCTGGTGGAAATCTTGTCCAGTTACAAGAGCAGTATGACATCCGCAGGTGCGGGTGCGAATGCGCAACTAGCGATCTCGGAGAACCTGAAGATGCTGCCTGTGTTGGTTCTCGGGCTACTGAAGAATGTGAGTTGGTCACATTGTTTGGTCACGGGCGACCTAACTCGCTCATCTATTTAGGTCGGCATTCGTCAAAGCGCGCAAATTCCTCCCGATCTCAGGGCCTATGCCCAGGCTCTGTTGACTACACTACCATCTCAAACCCTCATTCCGTACATTCATCCCACGTTCTTTTCGCTGCACAACATGCCACCTGAAGTAAGTTGAGTTTGGATATTCAAATTCAGTATTTCAATAACTGTTTCCAGGCTGGAACGGTGGGCGAGCAAGGTGTGATTCTGCCGACCCCTTTGCCCCTCACTTCGGAACGGCTGGAGAGACATGGTTTGTACCTGATTGAGGATGGTCAGACGATATTCTTGTGGGTAGGCCGTGATGCTGTACCACAACTCGTAATGGATGTCTTCAACCTTCCGAATTACGAAGTGCTACGTGGCGGCAAGGTGGGCATCTTATTGTTTTGCGAGTTTCTTTCTCCATGTTGCTGATAAACCCTTTCCGATCAGACGACACTTCCTGTTCTTGACAACGACTTCTCACAACGAGTCAATGCCATCATTCAGAAAACTCGCGAGATGCGCAGAGGCGTTTACTATCCCCATCTTTATCTCGTCAAGGAGGATGGCGAGCCACCTTTGCGCCTCTGGGCCCTCAGCTGCCTCATACAAGATCGTGCCGATGTTTTACCGAGCTATCAACAGTTCATTGGACAACTCAAGGACAAGGTTAACGGAGCCAATAATTACTAAGCCATCCTGCGCGCCAGTTGTCAGACCAAATTCGGGCGAAGCGGAAGTCTGGACTGTGATATTACGCGCTTTCTCCTACTTTACTATACGGCGTTGTAGACAATGACATGTGCAGACTGAGATAAAGATCTTTTTGCTTCCTTTTTGCGGGCATAACGTAAAGTTATACGTCTTCTGAAGATCTGCAGGAAAGGAGTTAAACTCATTGGTGCTTAGTGACCTGAAACGGTGTGTTTGCACTATTCCACAAAGACTAGTAGCTGAGCGATTTGCATTTCAGAAGCTTAGGCCGCCTGGGTTCACGTTTCTAGTTTTCTGGCCCGTGTCCTTAACGGTTAACAGGTCAAGTTCAGGTCAATTGAGTATCCACGTACGAAGAGCCTCATCAGACCAATATTGGTGGTCTGACATAGGCTTCGGATGCGAGTACTCGAAGCACCGATTGGCACGTCAAAATTACATGCTCTTTATTTTTGAGTATGTAAAGGGGCGGACCAATCATCCGACAATCAATTGACTTGGTCTCACAAGAAGTTGGCGTATATATGGGTGTTCGCACTGTGAGTCCTCATCCTTTCCCTTGGATTTTATTTTCGCGTCATGTCTCTTTCACCAGCCACACCAGACCCCGTTTTTGCCCCAAACGAGGCATATCTCGCTTCTGGGGCCGCATCGACATGTCGAGCGTCGCCTAGGCCGCGCTGCAAGCTTGATCTTACGGAGGGTTTTGTAGATGCGATCGAGCTTTCGCCCGTGACGCCCGTAGAAAAGCAGAACGATGATTCGGAAAGGCCATCAGTACTTTCATGCACGCAGCCACAGGTGAAGCGTAGAATGCAAAAGACGCGGGAGAAGATCCAGTTTGTGACGCTGTGTTGGTTCGTCTATCTGGAGGGTTGGAATGATGGATCGAATGGCCCCCTGTTGCCGAGGATTCAGAAAGTTTATGGGGTGAGTTTTCTTATATTTTGTGCCGCAACTGCTTGTTGACGTGTTTGTCTAGGTTGGATATGCTGTTGTATCTCTTATCTTCGTTTTCGCCTGCTTGGTCAGTTTGTGCATGAGACTCTGGACTGATAATAGTTCTCATCTTCTGTGGGCTCAATAGGGTTTTATCATGGGTGCCTTTTCTAATGTGATCCTTGCCGAGAAACTAGGATTCGGAAAAGTACGCCCATTCAGACTGCACATTTTATGCAATGACCCTGACTTTTTGTAAGGTGATGGTACTAGGTACTGCCCACTAAAATCGAGGGCCGCAATAATTCAACTCAAATTCTCGCACTCCAGGTTCCCTATGTCAAGTCTTGGCATACTGTATCGAGTCTTCGGCCCCCCCCTTTCCCGTGTTTATATTTGCGTACTTCATCAACGGAATTGGACTGGCTCTACAGGCAGGTATATTTGGTTATCATGATGAATCTTGACTAGACTCGTGACACAGAATGCAAATTCGGTCGGGTATGTTGCATCCCTTACAGAAAATACAGAAGTGAAGATGAGCCTTTTCATGGCAGGTACGCATCAGGCATTCTTATGAAGACTATTCACCCCGCTCACTCTCGAAATATGTAGCATATGGTAATTTGACCAGCCGTTTTTTCCCCG
>QFEX01000380.1:16928-31654 GCA_003316505.1 Suillus alpinus
CCGAAAAGTCAATGCTCACAACTCATAGGGGCCGGGGCTCTCTCGTCTCCTCTGGTTGCTACTCAATTTTCACATCTACCTCAATGGAATCTACATTACTTGACGTCCCTTGGAATTGCGATCACCAATACCATCGCCTTAATTACAGTCTTCCGGTTGAAGCCCCAGGGAGGTAGGGACAATATGCATGACACATTTTTGCTTCATCTTTGAGATCAGTTAAAATTTCCAGAATGTTTTGCCGAGATAGGTATCGTTGACGCGGATAACAGTACAAGCGAGCATAGTCACCTCAGGCAGATAGTCGCGAACAAAGATGTCCATCTTCTGGCAGCATTCGCTCTACTCTACGTTGGAGCCGAGGTTACTATCGGCGGTTCGTGACCGTCCACAATGGTCCTAATGATATATCTGACACTCTGAAAAAGGCTGGAGTGTTACCTACGTTATTGGTGTCAGAGGTGGAGGGCCTTCATCTGGTTATATCTCTACTGGCTTTTTCGGCGGTACGCAACAGCGCTTGTTGATAGACTTTGACTCATCCTTTATTCCGTAGGTCTCATGGTTGGTCGACTGGTCTTGCTATGGTGTAATGAAAAGGTAGATCGCTCGATTGAATGTGAATGAACATTTCGGCTGATTCGGGACACAATAGATCGGAGAACGGCTGGCCTTGTTTATCTACGCCGTTCTGGCTATCATGTTAGTGATGGAAACGTGCTTACTTTATCATCACTAATGATCCATTTTTGGTACACAGTCTCGAGTTAATCGTATGGTTCGTTCCATCTTTGGTAGGCGATGCAGTTGCTGTCTCAGTCATTGGAGTGTTGCTGGGGCCAATGTATCCAATTGCTATGAACCATGCAGGACGCGTCCTTCCTCGCTGGTTGCTTACTGGTATGTCTCAAACAGTCTAACCATGATTTGTAATTCACAATCCTCGGGACATAGGTGCTATTGGTTGGGTTGCAGGAGTGGGGCAGGCAGGCTCTGCACTGGTCCCGTTTATGGCTGGTGCTATCGCGCAAAATTCTGGAATTAAAACCCTGCAGCCTGTGTACGTGTCATGATAACAGTACCAAGAAGTCATGACCACACCTCATATCCTTTTTTTAGATTGGTTGGCATACTGTGTCTTATGACCGCGTTATGGGGGCTAGTGTCCCGTGGTTCGCGTCGTCCGGATTGAAGGTTTGAATTTGCAGTCAGGTTGTAAATATATAGAAGATGGGGTTACACGTTCACTGCTGCACCGGTGCAAGTAGAAGTATGTATGCTCAGAGTCTTGAGATCTAGATCTCCGTCCGAAGTTAGTATTAGTCATGTTTTACACTTTTTACGTACTAGGTTATAAAATGGTTATCAGCGTAGTACGTTTACCCGCATGACTCGGATTCAGACTCTAGAGCCTTTGCGGGCCCCTTGGATCTTGCAGCTCTTCTCAGGCAATATTAATGTAATGTCCTCTAGTGGAAGATTGAAGCATCCCTTATCAGTACTTCCCCCTTACTGAAACGAACGCACCAGAACATCCCCAGCCTGTACTAGTTCACGCATACGAACTCAGAACTCATTATGCAGACGACGACGGTCGCTGAAGGTCATACGGTTTCGCACCATCCGACAGTTGGCCCTCATCACGAAGTTAAAGAGAGTGACAAACACAATGGACAAATTGAAATGCGTGTGGGGTCGTCTGCAAGCAGTGGTTCAAAAGCAGCATCTGTCTCTGACCTGAAAGCCCAAACAAAAGGTCAGCGGCTGCGCGCACGAGTGCAGTTTGCGACAGTTTGCGGGTCGATGTACTTAGCTGGATGGAATGATGGGACAACTGGTCCATTGCTCCCCCGGATACAAGCAGTGTATGGCGTAGGTGGTTTCAAACGCCTGCAGTTCTCTCTGAAGTTGACAATCCTACCGTCCTGACAGCTGAATTTCGCTGTCGTATCTCTGATATTCGTGTTCGCATGTGTTGTAAGATTTCACTGCAGTATACAAAATTCACCGATCTGAGTTCGAGTTTCCTCTACAGGGCTTCCTATCAGGAGCATTCGCAAATTTATATCTAAACGGCAGATTCGGTTTCGGGAAGGTAATTTCATTTTCGATGAATTTGTTTTACGATCTCTGAGGTACGCCCTGTGGTCTAGGTGATTGTGTTAGGTAAGACTAGGTCATTACAAGCACAGGTCATAGTCGCCTTATGATTGCTCAGGAGCGGCGTGTCAAGTTATAGCGTACGCCATAGAAGCGGCTGCCTTACCATTTCCTGCATTCGTGCTAGGTTACGCCATCAATGGCTTTGGAATGGCTCTACAGGTAAGTAATGTAAGTACAATGGATTCTACGACCCAGATAGACCATGAAATTAGGACGCACAATCGAATGGTTTTGTAGCCAGTCTCAAGGATAACCCTGAAGTGAAGATGGGGATCCTCCACGCGGTAAGTGTTGTCTTGCACGTGAACTCTCGATTTATCTTGCTATGATTGACAGGTATACGGTGAGTTGTACGTCTTCCGTGGCGGTACAACGTGATAGATGTTCCTATTTCCACTTTTTAGGTGCTGGAGCTCTGTCGTCCCCTTTGGTAGCAACGCAATTTGCTCAGCTCCCGCATTGGTCATTTCACTTCCTGTGTAGCCTCGGCGTTGCGTTCATAAACATTGTATTGTTGATCGCGGTCTTTGGGCTGAAAACACAAGACGGTATGATAAGCACTCATATTATTGAGAAGATGGCTAAGCATCTCACAGAATGCCTCGCTCAGATTGGACAGCCGGCAGGCGAAAAGGGAACGAGTGAAAAGAGCCAGTTCAACCAGATATTGCGGCTCAGAGAAGTGCACCTCCTCGCCTTCTTCATATTGATATATGTAGGAGTGGAGGTCACTGTAGGTGGTAAGTATACAAATTACGTGTAAAAGATGTTCACCCAAAATATTGTTCCAGGCTGGATGGTGACGTACATAATCGACGTGCGCGGAGGAGGCTCAAGTTCAGGATATATATCATCAGGATTTTTCGGAGGTAAGCTTTGCGGGCTATGCTAGGGGATTCAACTATATGTTTGTAATAGGTCTCATGGTTGGCCGTGTCGGTCTTTTGTGGGTGAACAAAAAGGCAAGTCTCTATCCCGTCCATTGGATGCAACATTAATAGATGACAATAAACCACAGGTCGGGGAACGTCGTGTCTTGTTCATTTACTCCGCCCTTGCAATTGGACTGGAACTAATAGTATGGCTGGTGCCTTCACTCATTGGTGGAGGCGTGGCGGTCTCCATAATCGGTGTATTTTTGGGACCGATGTACCCCATCGCTATGAATCACACAGTACGAATCCTCCCTGAGTGGCTCGTCACAGGTAATATCGTGTTTAGTAGCATGAATATGGTTAACTGAAACCCGAATGTAGGGTCGATTGGCTGGATTGCAGGCTTCGGGCAGGCAGGTTCTGCGCTTTTACCATTCTTAACCGGTGCCATTGCTTCGAAGACGGGAATCAAGAGTTTACAGCCATTGTGGGTGTTCCTAATAATTCTGCCTGTGCTTAATAGAACTGACCATTGGTGGCGCAAAAGTCTCGTTTCGATGATGGTGTTTATGACCGTCTTATGGGCTTTAGTGCCGAGAACTGCTAGGAGAATTGAATGACATATGCTCCGTTGGCTGTGTCTCTTGGAGGGTCTGACATGTGGTAGTAGATCCCTCTCACATCTAATGACTTCATTATGAACACCCCCCTGAGTGTCCGTGAATTCTGGCAAGTTCCACCCATTGCCCAATGTCGACAAAACATAGGCACTGGGCCTAGAACTTGACAGCTGTACCATTTTGAAAAGTCGTGGCTGATATAGAAGGAACGACCATCTTCCTCCTATTGGTCGAAGGGAGACTAAATTTGCCATGAATAACTCGTGCTGAAACAAAACGACAAACAAGGTAAATACGAAGGGCAAAATTACCTCCGCCGACCCCAAGGTTAGTTAACCAACATGATGAGTATAGCGATCGATAAGAAGGGTATGGAAATACTGCAAGCCCGAAGCCGATTGCACTCAAACACACGACTGCAATCTCAACTTTTGACGGCTTTTCTTCTTGAACTACTCCGTGTCGCAGCGGCCGCACCGGCACTTGCCGTCGAAGTGCGTGTGCCTTTCCTAGTTTTGGTCGCTTTTACAGGAGGCGATGACGGTTCTGGTGATATGGAAGCCACTGACGAAGCGGTTGACAACCTGGACGACCGGCGCGCAGGCGTCTTTTCGTCCTTTGCAGGCTTGACTTTGGTTGATATGCCAGTTCGGGTTTTACGAGCCGTACGGGACGGCGGCAAGGGAGCGACATCATCTTCGTCTTGGTCCTCATCATCATCCAGTAAAGAGCCAGGTATGCTCTGTGCTAGAACAGGGCCCTTGATATTATCTTTACAGGAACTGGCGGTTTTGCGTCGAGGGCTGGGAGAACGCGCGCGGGGCTGAGACCAACGGGCGCCGCGTTGTTGCGGAAAAGTGCTTTTGTGAGGGGAACCAATATCGCTTTCGTCCTCATCTTCATCGTAAAATGCACCTGGAGGCGCACGTTTCTTAGATTCCACCTGCTTCGATGCAGGGGCACGAGTGCGGTGCTCAGGTGAGGCTGCGCTTTTGTTGCCGAACACGGAGAAGCCGAGCTCAGGCTCATCGTCCATATCACCCGGCATGGTAGTGACGTCGCCGTCTTCATGGATGATGAAGGCATTGTCGTCATCAGATTCCATGCTAATATCATCTCCCCCGCGAGAATGAGGCTGTGTGGGCACGTCTTCCGTAGTAAGTGCACGGCTCGTTCCAGTCGATGCTGGTGGTGGCTTGTAGAACGCATTTGGTGCCTGTTTGGCACTACCAGTCTTCTCAAACAGCGATGTAGTTGGCACGTTTGATGCATACGTAGTCTTTGATAAGGCGGTGCTATGCGCGAATTTGATTCCGGATGGGCCCACGAGGGGGACAGGCGGCACAGCAACGGATTTGCGCGGTGGAAGCTGAGAAAATGGCGATGCAGCGGGAGGCTTTTGGGATGACGAGGAGAAGAAACTCCCTGGAACGGGCCCAGCAAGTGACGGTTTGGGCTCAAGACGACCAGAACCAGAGAGATTGGCATGCTTTTCGGAGATTCGGGGTGTAAGACTGTCCGTTCTACGAGGGGAGGCCCCGTTCAGAGAACTTGTGGATGGAATCTCCTCCCATGACATGCTGAGATCACCTAGAGGTGCTCTGGGCTTCGGAGGCGCGGGTTTCGCTACTTGGAGCGCCGGGGCAGAAGGTAACGTACTTGACTGGCCAAGCTCGTTCTCCAACAACATTCTTTCCACACATGTCATGTTCCCCAAGATGTCATCCATCATCTTCTTTCTCTCTCGTGCGGCTTTCACGACCTCTGTACCAGCAGACCCTACAGCGGAGAACTGGCGATCTAGTTTGATGGCTGCTGCATATTCTCCACTTTGTACGAGTCGGAGGCAGACAAGGTCTTGTAGGATGGCAACAGAAGCTGCCGGAATGTCATACGGGGGTTTGAGAGCATATGCATGGAGCAGAGACTGTTCCGGAGGGGATAGAGGGAATGCCACGAGCTGTGCCAAAGGTCCAGGTCGTGGTTTGGCTGTTATAAAACACTCAACATCAACAAGGTCACGAGGAATGTCGGTCGGTTTACGCACGCGAAAGACACCACTCTAAGAGCTTATGGAGTAAACGCGTACGCGTGTCAGAGGAATCAGGAAAAGTGCGTTGGAATTGCCACGCGTCCCAAAGACTTGAGTTAGCCAATGCGAGCGCATACATATCAATGTCGTCAGGTTCCATGAGGGGAGGCTTGGCAGTCCGGACGTATTTCACGATAAGTGGAAACGGATTCTCGGACAACGAAAGCGCCTGCATAATTTTGGAGGCATAGTCCCTATTGAGTCTGGCATCTGACAGTATTGAAACTGCTTTCTGAATCACCCGCCGTAAGGGTCAAAGAAACTATGGTACTAAAGATGACGACATACCTCGACATGGATGCCGGTGTCCAGATGCCAATATGCATCTGCAAGGGACACAAACTGTGGTGGGATACACCTCTCCTCAGCATAATTAACCTCTCGTCCATCTTGAAACCACTTCAAGAGGATATACACCAGACAGTCCTTCTTCAAGCTGTCATAACTCGAGCCATTGATGACATCCAGTAGCCTACGGAGTGAATGTAGGTCTGTGGGTGGATAAAGCATATCTGGTTGACGGATACCACCGCGCATGAGCAGAACATCAAAAATTAGGACGTCGGCCATCTGCGCGCGTCGGGATTCTATCTCTGCAGACCTAGTAGTGGTCCAAGGAAATTCGTGTGGCGTTCCAAAAAGCGGGAGCCAGTTTGACCCCACATTTCTATCGTCCTGATGAAGCACAAGACAGGTCAAGCAAGACTACGCATAGCACATAGAGAGGATACTCACGATGTCCATGCCACTTTGTGATGAACACGCCTGAGCTCAACCCTTCGTTTCATCACGCCTTCAACAAAGCGTTGCTGATGTAATCAATTACGATGAAAACAGAAAATTAACCCCTGATATGGCTATTCGGCGGCTCTGCATTCGTGGCTCGACATCATACGAGTACAAGGCAAACAAATATACATTCGTGTCAGTAGTTTGTTCCCATCCTAATCCTGCGCAAGGCCATCTATACGGGGTGCATTAGCGGCAGGAAGTCATATTTATTCCCTCTTTTCGTGGAGCCTGCACACTCCCTTAAATGAAATTTTAACTGAATCGCGCTAAAAGTTATTCGGTTCATCGATCACGAGGGGAACATAAGTAACTTACGAAGTACAGGCTTAAGGAGCGAACATTAAATTCTGCGGCTTTCACAGAATACTCAGCTACTTCACGAGTTTCGACCGGATCCAAGAGACTGATGCGGAAATGCGGCTTTGATTTTCAGCGTCACTGAAATCGATGATATTTGGGTAATTTGCATATACCCTGAGGTGGCGGGGTGCAGTGTCACCTCTGCCTGTGTGTATGGTATCATGGCCGCATAGCAATACATACATCCGGTTTATAAGAGCATCAATCACCTAACTTGAGTAGAATAGATTTAACGCGCACGTTCTGTGAGAAGGGTACTCACCAGCTGTGGCATTGCCACGTTGAGCCCGTGTACACTTGATATTCTATCAAAGTTAGATATTATATTTCCGAGAGTTCAAACTGCGATGACCAAATTTAAATGGATGCTTACTTCTTCCTATCAATCAACGGGTGCGGTTTGACGGCGAGTGTGTCCCCATGAGATCTGCAGCGAAGGAGTCGCGCCTCGCCACTATGGTCGACGTAATTGTTGAGGATGTTCGACTAAAACAAGTTCGGATAGAATCACAGTGGGAGACCTCAGAGGATGGGCTGGAATCTGGACAGTAATCATACCAATCGTCATCGTCATGCGGTTGACCTGTAACCTCGGCAATGATATCAGCAAAGAACCTGACATTACCTGCTGCTCGCTGCCTGACGGTCTGACAAGGCATGGAACAAGATTAAGCGAATTCAAACTCAGGAAAGGAAAACAGTTTCCCGCAATTTATTGCAGAGGCTGTTCACCACAGCCCATCACAACCTGGTGTCTTTCACAATTTAACTTCCCAGGGGCTAGCGGCCATCACCGAATGCATTCCGGGATTCGGTTGACTGGTGACCAGAAACTTGAGGTCAGTCATCAAACGTACATAGTACAAATACAAGGCAGGCAAAGTACATCACCGGGCAGTAGTCTGTTGCCCTCCTGTCTTCTGTGCAAGACGATCTATAAGGGGTGCATCAGCCGCATCAGCAGCAGGTACCTCTAACTTATTTGTTCCTTCTTTCCGCACAGTCCGGACATCTCCTTTGAATCCGAGGTAGTAAATGCGAGAAAGCTCTCCTCCAACCGACTCGCGCTAAAACGTATTCAGTTGAACGATTTGTGTCATGAGGGTGGACAAAGCTTACGAAGTACAAGCTTAATGAATGAACGCTGGAAAATGCTGCGACCTTCAAAGGATACTCAACCACCGCCGTCTCGCCCTCCAAAAGACTGATGTTTAAATGCGGTTTCGTGTTTTCGGCGTCGCTGAAATCGATAATATTTGGGTAATTCGCGTACACCCTGAGGTGGCGGGGTGTAGCTTCACCTCTGCCTGTACGCATGATGACCGTGTAACACAAACATCCGGTGTGAAAGAGCACTAATCACCTAATTTGAGTATAATAGACTTAACGCGCACGTTCTGTGCGAAGGGCACATGTATGATCATCTGCGGAAAGTCATCATTGATCAAAGTGGATCTCTTCTCAGAGACAACGCTCACTTGATCGTCTACACCAGAGTCTGCATATACAGTAGTATCCTCGCGCTCACTCCACGGCTTGATAAGCGCTTTAGCCTGCTCTGGTATTGCCAAGTTGAGCCCATGTACGCTTGATAGTATTTCATCAAAGTCAGATATCTTTGCGAAAGATTACACCGCGATAAGTCAGCAAGTGCTTACTTCTCTCTGTCAATTAGCGGAAACAGGTTCGACAGGTCTGACCCGCTGAGATCTGCAGCTAAAGAGTTATTTCCTTCCATTACCGTTGTAGTCAACCATCGAATATCAAAGATAATCTGCTACGCGTCGTCCTAAATTGACATAAACCAAATAGGTACAAATAACTTGGTACACCTTCGAAATTTCTAACTCAAACGCGTGCAAAGCAAATGCACAAATTTGCAAGAGCCAGCGTCTCCTCCGCATTTCGACGGCCTCCAACTTACCCCCGTCGCGTATTTCTGTGTAGACCATCAACTTCATCTTTGAGACAGTTATCCACAGATCCTTCAAATTCTTCATCACTCAATGCATTGCCAGAATCAGAGTTGGAGGCTGTTGAGGAGGAAGAGGACAATCATGCATTTCCAGACGTAATGAAACCAGATCCTATTCACGACGATCTTTTAGCCATGGAATTCCCTCCTACCAAACGTACACCACACGCGAACCGCGTCGTCATACGCAGTGTCTACGAACAGCGCGTTAACCAAGGGCTAGAAACAACCAGTCCAGAAAATTCAGAGAACGTTGTCGAAGAAGACGATGCTGACGAGGAAGACGAAGTCTCTCCGCTCGCGCACCTCTCTCTCAACCAGGCAGCTCTCGACAAGCTGTACAAGTTCCAGCTCATTTCTCGCCGCATCACGCAACAGACAGGGAAGGGGAAAATACACCGACAGTATGCACTTGTTGTTGTGGGGAATGGAGATGGGCTGGTGGGATATGGAGAGGGCAAGGACGACGAACTGCCTAGGGCGTCCGACAAGGCATTCGCCGCTGCCGTTCGTAACATGGACTATGTCGAGCGCTTCGAGAAGCGTACGATGTGGACGGACATGGAAACAAAGCTCGGTTCCACGCACATCATCCTACGGCCCCGTCCCGTCGGTTTTGGATTACGCTGTAACCCGAACGTGCATCAGGTGCTCAAAGCAGCAGGCATCAAGGATGCCAGTGCAAAAGTATGGGGCAGCCGTAATCCACTCAACGTTATCAAGGCGCTATTCAGGGTGTTGCAGGCTGGGAACGCGCCGTTGGC
The DNA here is from genome assembly GCA_003316505.1 of Suillus alpinus. Lineage (NCBI taxonomy): Eukaryota > Fungi > Basidiomycota > Agaricomycetes > Boletales > Suillaceae > Suillus > Suillus alpinus. The sequence continues at coordinate 26,570 of QFEX01000380.1, forward strand.
TATGGGTGATGGTTTTGGAGGGAAGGCCAGGAAGCTCGACAAGGGATCTGGACTGCGTAACAAGAGTGCTGTAGAACGCGATCGTGGGCGGAAGCTCGTGGATCTCAGGACGTACTGATTTGGGGTGCCGTTAGCTTTCATTCCCGTGTTTTGGCGTCCCTGTTTTGTGGCATTCCTTTCCGCGGAATAAATTGATTGATTCCAGTGTGTTCTTTTACTCTACATTCCTAGAGCCCAGCCATGATCGAGACCCGAGGCGATTATATGTCGCATCGAAATAACGGTAACTTCAGGAAAGCGCCCTTGAGCTGACGTTTGAAATTAAATTCTGTGCTTAGTGAGTAAGACAAACTGAAACCTCCAATGTCATTTTACCAAGTTCGAATGAAAGGTAACTTTATTTTCACCTTCTAGAACACCCAAACTCAAGGTATCACATTATTCATTTGCCATAAACGGGTTCAAAGCCAAGGGTAATGGGACGACGAGCACTGCATGGCACATGCGTGCATGGATTCGTGGATTGCATCAAATTTACAGCAGCATATCGATACATAAGTTTCGTGTACGCCAGGTACTCATATATAATGCCTGGATGATTGCACAACAGTAAATCAAAGAAAAACAGAAATTCGAAATCGAAAGATATGGTAAGATGGGGAAAATGCTAATGTCGTGGCATGAGAAATCGTGAGTGGGTCGGAAGAATGATGATGACTGAATGAGAATAAGGAGTCCATAACTATGAGCCACCAGCTGTAGCGAACAATTTTCCTGGTGAAAACCAGTGACGTTTTTGACGAGGCCGTGGGGCCTGCTGCCGGCATTGCTCATGTATTGCAGTTACAGCAGGTGGCGGCGGCTCCGGCATGCTGGGTGACGGCGACCGACGTCCCCATGTAGGACTCGAAGAAAAGAACGTAGAGAAAGGGAACGAATCTGTGAAGGACCCCCTGCGTGAACGCGGCTGCTCTTCCGTCTGGTGCGGTGACGACGAGCGGGGGAATGAGAACCTCCACAGGCTTGAGGACCACCTCTTCTCCTCGCTCGCAGTGGAACGCGGGATCGGGATTGGAGCTGAAGGCGGAGGAGTTGGAAGGGGGGCATCGACGGAGCGAAAGGCATTCATGACCACGGCGGGTACGAGGTGATTCATAGCAGGTACAACTTGGTCACGCCGCCAGGTGGCCAGCGTAGTGTCTTCGGCAATGTGACATGTGGGAGAGAGGTCGAGTTCTAGACCCACGACGCTGGAGGATGACGTGGAGGGGTATGATGATGGGGAATAGTCTGTTTCTGTATAATCCCATGCGGAATCCATCCGCTGGCTTTCAGGTGTAGAATAAGCGCCTAGGTCAACCGAAGAAGGCATTCCAGAATTGCTCCAAGGCAAGGACAGCTTCGAAACCGAGGGGGGAGTGGGAAGGAAAAAACAGGAGGAGAACGGTGTCGAACTTTCGACAGCAGTGTGCATAGAGGAAAAGGTGGAACGTGTTTCACTGCTACCAGTGAAAAATATACGGCGTCCGCACACTGTGTTGATTTTGAGACCCTTGGCGGGAATTGGTGTGGGCCTGCTGCACATCACACCCTCGGGAGTGGAGGGAGCGGAGGGTAACGAGCTAGAAACAGGAGATTGGGGCGAGTATGTCGATGGTGGAGTACGAGGGGACTCGTAGATTTTGAGCGGCTCAATCAAAGACGGTGATGGCGACCGAATAGACGATTCGATTGCCCAGGTCGCATTGCACGACGAATACTGCTCCCAAGCCGGATTTTGAACAGAAAGCCTGGTAAAGTCCATCTCCGTATCCGAATCCTTGCTCCAAAAGGACTTGAGCTCATCTTGAGCCTCCACAGGTTCCTCGTGATTGGAGGAGTCACTGTCACTCTCAAGGTCGACATCGATCTCCCATGCACAACGGGCCATGCTGCCTTCAAATATCACGCCCTCGGCGTAGAAGTGTTCCACATCCTGAATCGCCACGCGGACCTCTGCAAGCGTGAGGCGGTGCCTCCAATCCACTTCCAACATGCGGCACAGGATCTCGTTCACCTCGGGAGAAATAGGGAGGACGGTCGGCAAAAAGTTAGCCGGATCCTGCAAATACGCTTGGAACGTGGGGTCTGATGATGATGCCGACTTCCATGGATTCCGACCGGTCGCGAGGTTAAGGAGAATTATAGCTAACGACCAAATGTCGTTGAATAGGGGTGAATACGAGCCTGTCGGAGCGAATTCCCCTCCTTGACATTCTAAAATAGAGATCGGTATACGGGACGGTTGAAACGTCAAAATAATTACCTGGACTCATATGATACACGCTGCCCGTCCTGAACTCCTCGCTAAACCTGTCAGTCGTAGCGAGGCCGAAATCAGTGATTGCAACTCGCATGCCACCGTCGAAGCACAGGACATTCTCTGGCTTGAGATCGCGGTGGTAAATGCCAAGTGAATGGCAGTACTCGACAGCGTCAAGGAGTTGTAGAAATATGTGTTTGATAAGGTGGTCATGACCCAGATAGCGGCAGTTGTGCAATATCTGGGAGAAAAGGTCGCCGTCACTCGCATAATCCATAATAATGTAGGTGTAGTTGCCCTCCTCGACCACCCTGTGCAGGGTAACCACGTTCGGATGCGCTGAAGCGAGGCGATGCAGAGCTATCTCACGTATGTGAAGCTGACGCTGCCGCGTGCTGTGGTGAATATGGGAGCTTATGAGGCACTTGACGGCGTAGGAGGTGAGTAGGGGATCACGGTTGTCAACAGCACGATAGACAACACCATAACCACCAACGCCCAGCACTTCTACGAGCTCTAGGGTATTGTTGTCGATGACAGTGCCGAGAGCAGGAGGAGGAGGAGTGTTCGCAGAGGAGGGTTGCTTGGATGGCATCCTGGCCGAATATGCTTCTACGACAAAGGGAGAGTGGTGAGGGAGGAGGAACGTCCTAATGGACTTGAATGGAAGGGCCGGGGGCTAGGGACGTTACGGGGAGAGGTAAACGGGAGAGGCGAAGAGTAATGATGGATGAGCGGCAATTTAAATGGCTGACGTCTGTTTGCGGCGTGTTCAGCATGAGGCCGCGCCTGGTGTGGTGGTCGTGATAGACGAAGGGGCGCAACGTTCAGATCCCCCTGCGATAATGACATGCTTGGCTTTTCTACGGTTCTGTCATAATCCGAGCCCGCATACCATTAGCAGCTCATTTCATTTTTAGGTATGTCTCGGGTACCCCTAAATGGAAAAGGCGCAGGACGATACGAGAACTATTACCACATCGAGAGGGAAAGTGATCGATTCCGACACCGCTTTCAAAAGAGGAGTTAACTTGCTTAGGAATCCGACGCGGCGTCCATAATGTCTAACTTGTCAGCATTGAATGGCAGTAAAAGTCAGCTAGGCTACGGTTCTTTGGTTTCGACCTCTGGAACCCTTGAGATCAGTGAAACTTTTGTCAAACTTCTATGAGAAATTTCCGCACCGTCGCATCTATGTTCCACAGCCGAATTCTCGGCGCAACAGGGCGGGGGGCCGCCGCGGATGTAGAAATACCCATATCATATCATAGACAAGGGCTAAGGGATTGGATAATGTGCTGACCAATGCCAGAATAATGGGGCTATGACAGAATCATTCCGATACCGTGAGCGGGAGACGATCATTACAGATTCGTGTGACATAATCGATGTGAATGAAAACCGATTGGCACAGAAGAGGTTTAGCTGCGGCTACAGCACGACAAAGTGCTGCGTTCTGACGTGACCAGACGTTATAAACGTTGTGGCAGATAGCCAATTCGTTGAAACATCGTTTGGGAAGTAGGCTTCAGCACACGATGATATCGCGTGCAGTCTAAACCAAGAAGACTAAAAGCACGTGAGCAGAAACGCGACGCGTTGTGGCAAATCGGAACATCGGAGTTCTAATAAACACGCGTCCATTTTAAAGAGAGTTTACCGAACACGCATCACAGTGGTTGTGTTGAGCAGTCACATCCACGCGCATCAACCTACACTGCCTATACTACGTCCCTAGCGCCATTTCCCGATTCACTCCATTCTTCTCGCCTCATTGCTCATTCAATTCTCAATGTCCGTTCGCTCTTTCACAGTCTTCCAGGACACTCCAACCGAGATTCAGAAGATCAATCATGTTAACGATAAAAATCTCGTCACAACAACTGCTGCGGATGCTGCTGCCACATTGCTATCAACCCTTGCCGCTATCGAGAAGGAGAACCTTCATCCGCTTACGGGTCAACGCGCTGCCCAAACTACAACTAATGCATCCAAGAAGCGCAAGACAGCAGTTCTGGTCACAAAAGTCGTAGCTCCTCCACCATCTTCCAAGAAGCAAAAAGAACTCAAGTTGGAGCCGAAGAAGTCGCGTAAATCGTCCAGTGGCAATGGAAAGAAAAGTGATGGGCGTAAAAAAATTCCTAGAGGGCCACGCCCTGAACGCAAAGCTTCCCCTTTGCCAAGAGTTGATGAGGAACAGGAGCTTTCAACTGCGACTCCAAGTCGGCGAGACCCCACTCGTCTTATCATTTCCCAAGCCAATATAGATTCCAAGTGCTATGAGCTTACCGTCTCACCATTGGCGGACGTCTCCGAAGCGTATGATACCGCTACGGAAACCTCGGACCAGGAGTCTGTATTTGACAAAGTTCGTACATCCTTTTCTCTGTCCTCTGCCATCGATTGATCCTGGTTTCAGGAACAGTCTGTTGAACCTGAAATTCGCGACTACTTCTCTCCCCCATTATCCCACGCCTCGTTACCATCTGAGCAAGCGGAAGCTACTCCTCTTGCTTCAAGGACAGCTTCCAATACCGAATTCTCCACTCCAGAACGCAAACAGATCTACTCGGCATTTACCTTTTCATCTCCGTCGCCCTCATCGAAACGTTTTAAGGAAGCTCAGTCATCCCCCCAGAACAAGGCCAACGCCTCCCACTCAGAATAATACTCGTCGTATACCCCGTCGTGAGCCCTTTGAGCTACCACTATAGTGACACCTGCACACGCACAATTTATCATCACATCTTACCCAAATCTCATTTTCACACTCATCATCAACC
>QFEX01000381.1:1732-12421 GCA_003316505.1 Suillus alpinus
TGGGCGGAGAAAGACCAATCGCGACGGTCCATTCCCACCCAGCGCCCATATAAAAGCACAGCCACCATATACGTCCTGCAGGAAATCGTGGAATTGATATCAGCGTCAGCAAACTGAGAGACATGGACAACACACCCCCAGCAACAAATTCATAGGTGAGTTTTTGTGTGATGCGTAGGCGTTTCTGAAACATCTTTATCCGGAAAGAAACAACAAACTGGTTGTCACCCCGTTTACCGAACAGCCTACCGCTGTCCCCTTCATGCACCTGAATCACATCCGGCGAACAACCCAAAGAACGTGCCAAAGGCTCGTCCTTGGCTGATGAGTGCGAATCAAATAATGTACGTCGGGTGAGAATTATCATGGACTTACATTTGAAATTTCCCAGATTCAGCTGTGCAAACAATGCTTGGTTGTTAGTAGCCATGCATGCATGACGCAGGTCGGAAGAGCAATCAGACGAAAATTCAGAAATGACACCAGCCAACGCCGAAAAGGCTTCTAGTCGGTTGTTCACAATTGCCCAATATAACGCTGTGTGTCCCTCAATATTGGATGTTTGCAGGAGGTCGGAGAACTTTGCAGTAGGTAGAGTAGCAGCACAGGCATCGACGACTTTGGCGGCGTAGGAACGGGTGAAATCGGAAGCAGAAACGAGATCGCGGACACGAGATAGAACGGAATCTAGTGGTAGAGACGCAGGTGTGTTACCATTGAACTTGCTACGAATTTGCTTAAGAGAGGACAATACGGGCCGTTTTGATTTGATGGGTGATACAGGCGTAGAGATCGAGTCGTACGGGGGAGGCGAGCTGCCGAAGGACTTGGTTGCCATTGTGGAGGTGTGAATGAGGTAAAGGAGAACTTCCAACAGATAAATAGGGGACTGTCAGGGATGATTCAGCATTTTGGAACATAGATAGTGAACTAATGGACACAATGTAACATGTCCCGTTCGTAACTTACAGATCAATGACTAGTATAGAGCAGTTGTTGGTGCTATATGAGGAGGGCTCCGTGACGAAGAGGTGAGATGCACAGCATGGGACGGAGCGTACAGAAGAAGAACCAGGTTCCTCAGTAAATTTGACCGTTGATATGTGCAGCCGGTAGTGCCACCCTCTTGCACATATGTCGAGAGTTGGAAGAGACCACCTTGGCCAAACGTAAGCTTGTGACCGCCCACCTGGATGTAATAAACAAAAGGACATAGTCCATTGCGGGTTATGAGGAAACTATGAAACAGAATAATTGTGAGTGCGCATTGAATATTTTCATCATTTGCTCGCTTGTAAGTGTAAAAACTGACCCACTGGTACCACTGGCAGTACATTTAGTGTTGTTGGCACCATGTCAAATACACTGCGTCATCCGATTTTGGCCATGTACAGCTTGATTTAATGGACTGATCGATCGGCCCATTAATGGTTTCCTGATTGCAATTGGTATCCTTGTCCTTGTTGCCCTATGAAACAACTGATGCATCTTGATGTAAGAAAATTCGAAAAACCACTGGCAAGGGACAATGTACAGGAAGGTAACAGGATGTCGCGACTCGCGCGTCACGTGCTACTATTAAATTCGGTTCAGCACTTGGGAATCAGTCACCGTGAGCTCCAAGCGCACAAACTTGCAAGATAAGTATCAGATATACATCCAATCCCAAGTGCACAACAAGTACGAGACTAGTATGCAGCTAAGATCGATCTGTATACGACAAATACCATGCACAGATTGCAGCGATCACGGTGAGGGAAAGTAAAATACAAGAAGAAACACAGCGACAGAACAATACGAGTACGAGACAACAACAAAATAGAGAATCAAATGGTAGAGAGGAAGAGAAAAAGGAATCACGCACACTACGCCACCAATCCATCCTGTTATAATAATATGACCTACTCGCCCGGCCACATCAGCTCCGCCCCACACGCACCCGTCCCCAACTCCCCTCACTACCACTCCCCTCACTGCTACCGTCAAAATCACTCCCCTCATCAAAATCTGAAAACGGATTATGTAGGCGCGCACTTCCACTTCGCGACGCCAACATTTCCTCCCCAATCGCGTTTGATGCATCACCAAACGACACAAACTCATGCTCGCTCATCATCAAGGGAGACAGCGAGCTCGCAGCACCTGAGAGGGATGGATGTTGCTCAGGCGGGGAGAGGTGCACTTCACCAATACGAACAGGCGGGGAGACCAAGTCAAATGGTGAGCCAGGGGGGCTACCACTGCTCCCAAGGCTCAGGACGTCTGTGCTGGGGGAGGAGAAGACAGTGTCTGATGAAGGCGGGGAGAGCAGAACAGGTGGAGTGGATGCGGCGGGGTAACGTTCTGATAGTGACTCCACAACGCTCGTGTTTGCGCTCATATCTTCATGCATACTCGCGTTAACGCTGCTGTTTAAGTGCTCGCCCACTACGTCAATATCCATACACCTGCCCCGCACATCCACGCTGATACGCGGGCTCGAGTGCTGCAGAGAAAACCTGCTCGATGGTATGCGAGAACGCACGGGCGTGCGCACAACCGGGGAGAATGGGCGAGCAGAGTAGGCAGCGCTAGTTCGGGGGGTGTCTGGGAGGATGGGACCGAATGGCGGACTAGGGGGTGCAGAGGACGAGGGGGATGGGGCGGAAAATAAAGTAGTGTTACCCTCGCGCTCGCCGTCTCTTGCGGTGCGAGAAGAAGCGCGGGAGTGGGCACGGGTGAACGTGCGGGTGGATATAGAGAGGGTTTCTGTGAATGGGGAGGAGACATTGGAGATGACATGGGTGGGTGCGAGCGGAGTGTGCGTGAGGGATGTGAAGGACTGTATTTGATCAGTATTCGGAAGGATACGATGAGATATAGAAGACATACGTCTATTGTGGTAGATATACTCCCTTCGTCTGTGTCAGGAATCACTCTGGTTCTCCGTCTCATACTTGTGTGTGGGGCGGTGCGATGGACCTGGTTCAGCCATGCGTTGAGGTCGAGGCCTTGTAGTTCGATGGAATCTTCATCTCCCGCAGGGGTCCTTTTCCTCGGATCAGCACCACTGGGGCCTGGGTGACCATCCCCAGACCCTCGGGTGGATGGCAAAGGAACAGGACCTCTGCGTCGAGCACGACGTTTTGCGAGGAAGTCCTCTGCCCAACGTTCGATGGCGGGGGCGATGTGGGGTTCAAAGACGAACTGGAGAGTGGATTAGTTGGAAGCGAATAGGAGGTTTTGATAGAAAGTCACCTCATGGAAAGCAATAACAGCAGCGACACCTGCAATAGCCGCAACGACGCACACTGCTACTGGCGCTGGCATCGTAATCGATTCGATCAGCAACTGACTACTTCAGCTGGGAATTGAGTCGCTGCTAGGGGTCAGTCAGTACTAACTCTAGATGGTTGGATGTGCGGGATGCCTTGGATGATGTTTGTCGATGTCGTCGATGGAGGGGGAACGATTTGTTGCTCGCCTTCCGGATTTATCCTCGTACTGGACTCTCACTCCTGTCCATAACCCTCTTCTCAGTCACCTTGCTGTCGTACACGTTACGATTGATGGCAATTGAAATCAGTCACTGCAACGTACTAGAGGTAATGCTCCTGCGGTTCTTTCATATACCGTATCTTTCTGATTCGGGTCTGGACCAGCGGAGACTAGAACACTTACGTGTAGCACTGCCTTTGTTCTCTGCAGAATAGTCATCGATTGATCGGGTGTTGTCTTCCCCGTACCTCTCGATGCGCTTTGATCCTTGGTAGAGTTGAAGCCAACGCGAACGGTGACCCAACCACAGTACTGCCACAGCAAGTAAGCAATGGAATAAACGATACACAGGTACCATTAAAGGTGTAAAACCATTTTTCAAACTCCTCCCGGCCCGCGACCGTTTCTAACCTTTTGGCGCCGATGATTTGCCAAAAGAAGAAGGCGACACCTCTTTCGGGTCAACCCCTTGTCATACGCAAGCTCGGCGCACTCACCCATTGTCCAGAGTGGCGACCATGCCAAACAAAGATGGAACTGTAAGTTCTATTCGTGCCTACGGGCAGCATGCAATATTTTTCTTCGTGAGTTCTCTCGTTCCGAGTGCGTTTACGCCATTACGTTTCAACAAGGTTGCGCAGTCTCGCTGCTGAACGGCTCCGCTCGTGTCGGCTTGATATTTTGCTGTGGATGAAGAACGCATTGCTAGCTGGTCACATCCAGAGCATGCGCATATATTGCTTTGTCGGCGTGCTTGGTCTATTCCTTCGTATGGTAATTGGTTGATTAATAGGTCGCGGTGCGGAGACACTTTCTTTTGTTCGTCAGGACGATATTTTGATATGACCCGTTGCCACCTTCATGGCATGTCATACATGTATTTTAACACCCTTGGAAGGGGATCATAGGTATGTCGCCTCTCGCCACCATAAAAATTCTAGCACCGCTCACTGCGGGCTGTGCACCTTTCATTGGATTTTTTCTTCTTCCATTGTTGTCCCCGTGCCTCCATTGCTAAAGGGTTTGTGGCAGTAAGATGACAGCTGGGTAAAGTTCATGTCTGCCAAGGCTGTCGTCGGTACTTAGATGCTAACGTTTGCAAAAATCACAGTGATATACACACTGACAGACTGGACGCAACGGCAGCACCACCGTCTTCTTCATGTCGCGATTGCTCAAATTGACCGCTGTCGCACTTATACGCTTTGAGGTCTCACATGCAGTACCATCAGTCTTTCCTCCGAGTGGCTTAAAATTCAGGTACGCGCAGTCAGTTTTCAACACACTTGCATCGTGTTACCTGTCTTTGGCCGCCACCCAAGGATAGTCAGGCTATTGCATTCCGTGCCGCAGCCCATGTCACCCATGCTGTTTCCCGGCTACGATTATATCTGCCACGAACTTGTTCGGCGACCCGCGGAGGGGTACGCGTCGTCATATCTTAGTACCCCTCCCAAGAAATCACATTTTGTCGGGTTGTTTCTCTAATTAAACCTATGGGCGTCGTCCTAGGCCGCCACCAAGAGCATTGAAGGTATAAATGCAGCGCAATGGTGAGCAATTTCCTCACTTCAAACAACACATCAGCGCAAGCCAACCACCATATTATCTGTCCCCCTTCATCTCACAACTATCATCTTATCAATCTCATTTCAAAGTCTCAGAATGTGTCTCACAAAAAAGTGTCTCGATCATTGCAAGAACTGCGGGTGGGACAGGCGGACGGGCTTTCACCAGACTGACATATGCAATGCACGGCAGCTTTGCGACATCGCGAACGATAGAAGTAACCCGGAGTACAATCGTATTCCACATTCACGCAACGACATTGCGAGGTACAACAGGACCTGCGTCGACAGGAGCAGCACAGTGGATATCATATGGAGAAATGTGGAATCTTGTAGTCATTGCCCGCGTTGAGGGCCATGTCAGTTTCTGACACCAGAAGGATCAAGAATTAGCCTCGGTTTGACATTTGACATTTCGTACTTTCGCTTGATGCGAATTAATTAGGATGTCTGCATTTCGTATGGACCTCCGGCAGCGTTCAATTTGAATCGTTCTGTACATATTCAAAACTTGTAAATCTAATCAAGCCTTTTATTCCGAGTCGTCCACCCCAGTACGCTGGTTACGCGCTTCACGTTTAGCGTCATACTACTGTACAAAATACGAAGAGTCTCTTGTCAAACGTTGTCCTTGGCTAAGTACCACCCGCTGTGACCTGTCGCCGTCTATTTATCTCAACTCACAGTGCAGTTCCGCTTATAAAGGGATCTAGTACGTGCTTCACTTCACCTAGGCGGATTGCCACATAGTTATATACCGATGAAAGCCGGCATAAGATTCTCAAAAATAATGGGATCGTTGCCGGTAGTTTATTAGTTCTTCCTGAACTTCCAATGGAGCAGACGGCGAGGCAGCTGTAATTCTACTTACTAAAGATGCTTTGGTCTACATCGTTGGTACATCACTTCAACAGTCAACCATGTCTGGTGTGAATCACTTGACCACTGCTTGACCACTGATCAGCAGGTCGTCACGTAGTTAACTCAGGCTCAACGCAGCTACAAAGTACGAGTATGAATCAACGACTATCACGTTGTATCATCTCTACAAATCAATTGCCGTGGCCTGGAAGTATTGATGTTACAAATTGCGAGTGATGGTAAAGGTCTAGGAACTCTCACCTCGGCAATACCGCCAGTGTTGTCCGTGTGCCATGCGGCTTAAATCAAGTTCAACGTCCTCTGGGTATGACCAATGCAGTCCAAGGACTATAAAATGCCTGTCGGGAAGCGGGTGGTACCCAGAATAGGAGCCGACGATTGGGCCCTACCATCCATCCGTCAGCTCCCAGTAAAAAGGAGCTTGACCTGGGGTCATCATGAGAGGCGCCTTGAATGAGCTCAGCGGCGTTGTGAAGCGCATGAGTCGAGTTGGATGAGAAGCGAATGCCGTGATTGTGCCAAATATTCCTTGACAAGCCAGTGTTGTTATTCGGGGGCTGCCCGTTCTCGACAACCTGTCCCATTGCTGCATCCCATAGCCGGATAGTGCCATCTACCGAACCAGACACGATACGAGTCCCATCCGAAGAGAATGAGACTGACTGAACTGAATCAGTGTGCCCCCACAAGGGCTGACCAAATAGCTGTCCTGTCGCTGCGTCCCACAGCCGGACAGTCTTGTCCGACGAACTGGATGCTATACGAGTGCTATCTGGCGAGAACGAAACTGACTGAACAGAGTCAGTGTGACCCTGCAAAGGTTGGCCACATGGCTGCCCTGTCGCTGTATCCCACAGCCGGACCGTCTTATCCTTCGAACCAGATGCAATGAGAGACCCATCTGGTGAGAACGAGACTGACTGAACTGAATCAGTGTGCCCATGCAAGCGACCACATTGCTGCCCTGTGACTGCATCCCACAGCCGGAGAGTCTGATCCTTTGAACCAGATATGATGCAAGTGCCATCTGGTGAGAATGAAACTGACTGGACCGCACCACTGTGCCCCCGAAGCTCAGCCAATGGCTGCCCTGTCACTACATCCCACAGCCGGATAGTCGTGTCCAATGAACCAGACACTATGCGAGTGCCGTCCGGCGACAAAGAAACTGACAGAACGGAATCAGTGTGTCCCCGCAAGGGCTGGCTAAATGGCTTTCCGGTCGCTGCGTCCCACAGCCGTACAATTGCATCCCAAGAACCAGACGCAATGAGGGTCCCATCCGGCGAAAACACGACCGACTGAACCCAAGAAATGTGTCCAAGTAAAGGATGACTGAATGACTGCCCAGTCACTGCATCCCACAGCCGGACAGTCATATCTGTTGAACCAGAGACGATGCAGGTCATATCTGGCGAGAACGACACTGAACAAACCCCTTGAGTGTGCCCCGAGGGCTCTGTGTATGGCTGCCCCGTCACTGTATCCCACAGCCGGACAGTCTTGTCTGTCGAACCAGATACGATACGAGTCCCGTCCGGCGAAAATGAAGTTGACTGAACCCAACCGGTGTGCCCCTGCAAGGGCTGACCGCATGGCTGCCCCGTTGCTGTATCCCACAGCCGGACAGTCTTGTCCCATGACCCAGAGACAATGCGAGCACCATTTGGCGAGAACGAGACTGACTTGACCACACCAGTGTGCCCGTGAAAGGGCCCACCTAATGGCTGCCCCGACGTGACATCCCACAGCCGAAGAGTGTTATCCCATGAACCAGACACGATACGAGTGCCATCTGGTGAGAAGGAGGCTGAGCAAACCCAATGGGTGTGCCCCCTGCAATGGCACACCACATGGCTGCCCCGTTACTGCATTCCACAACTGGAGAGTCTTATCTTCGGAACCAGACACGACACGAGCCCCATCCGGCGAGAACGATACTGAACAAACCCCATGAGTGTGACCCCGCAAGGGCTGTCCGAATGGCTGTCCCGTCGTTGTATTCCACAGCCGGACAGTATTATCCTTCGAGCCAGAAACGATGAGAGTCCCGTTAGGCGAGAACGAGACCGACTCAACCACATCGGTGTGCCCCCGCAAGGGCTGACCGAATGGTTGTCCTGTCGCTGCATCCCATAGCTGGACAGTGTTATCCGTCAAACCGGATACGATGAGAGTGCCATCTGGTGAAAACGAGACTGACTGGACCCACCCGTTGCTGCATCCCAGAGTCGGATAGTCTTATCCGCTGAGCCAGTCACGATGCGAGTCCCATCTGGGGAGAACGAGACTGACCGCACCTCATCTGTATGCTTGCTGAGCACGCTCTGGGTCGCCGTCCAGTTCATGGCATGGTGGGATGCCAGACGAAGAGTATTCAGAAACTTCGCAGCGAATTTTCTAGATATAGCTGAGTTGATGGGCGAGAATGGAAGGGCTGATACATAGAGATGTGGTGTGCTGTGTAAAATGATGCTGCCGAAGATCTGAATGAATCTTTGCACATCCATTGCAGTGGACAAGACATTGTCATATCCTGGATGGCCCTGCAGTTGCACGTGAGCGCGTCATTTAACACCGCCTGTTAATTATGTGCTCACCTTCAGCCATTGGGCAATGTGTGATAAGGTGGGAACTGCGCTGCTGAGCGCGTAGATATGGTTGAGTGCATCGATAAGGCTGAGTGCTTCGAGCCAGAAGAGCAGGCGCTCGTGGTCGAAGAATAATTTTAATTCCTTTGCGAGTTCGGTGTCGAAGACCATCGTGCGTAGTATGTGCATAGCCCAAAAGCGACAGGAATAGGATAGATGTGGGGAAATACATCGTTCAACTTGTTCTCGCAGCCCGATGACTTTGCAATTAGGGAGATATGAAGACTTTAAATCACAGATGTTGAAGCGGAGTTCGTGTTCCATCACTCGAAGTGATGCAAAAGCAAGGTTGGGTTGCACCTTCGGCACATCGACGAAAAAATCCCCGCCCGACTCTGGGTCTGTCAAGAATTCGCAGAAGGATGAGTGAAGGGGACGGATTGGGGAATCTGGTTTGGCGGTGCCGCTGAGGAAAGAACCCATGCTTTTGACCACAACCTCCACTTCATAACGATCGCCTTTGTCTGGAAAATGTCGCCGCATGGCATTGAGGGAAATTAAGGGGAGGGGTTCGGCTGTGCCAAGTATTTGACCCATCACAGAATGGAATCTCGCGAGCGCTTTCATATGCAGACGCCTGGCATTTGTAGAGGTATCTGCGTGCATGATTTCTGTCAACATGAGGCGGTACATGTCATACAACAGGTCGTTCCGCTCTCCATGATCGCGGTTCACGATAGCGTTGAAGCGATCGATTGGATATAGACCGGTAGACGTTTGCTTGATGTATGCACAGGCAAGACGCGCCCACTCGAAAAGTCCGTCAGCTTTCTTAGCCAGGACCGCAAACTCGTTGCCTCCAACATCCGACAAGCCTTTCAGCTCCTTCGATATGTACGTGCGGATGTCGCGTTCTGCGAATTCTGTTGGAAAATCATCCATGCACATGCGTCGAATATGCAGAACCCCATCAAACTCATCATCAATGTCGGGAAGTGGGCGAGAGATAACGAGAATCCGGAAGTTGACAGGTAATTCAGTGATTTGCGGAACAGCCTGGTCCTGAAGTTTACCAGCAAGGATATTGAGAAGGTGGCGTCGTGTCTCGATTCCGCCGCTCTCATCAAGTGCGTCGATCACGATCAGGACAGGTCCTACTGTTGACCCGGAGAGCTTTTCTAGCGGCTTCATGAGAAGCTTGTCCCATTGCTGGACGATATCCGCCGCGTTCTTGAGCGAACTTGCATTCTGAACTGCAACTGCCAAGGCTCGTCTCATCTCCGGATCACGGTCGGCCAAGTCGCGCGCGATGGTAGAAAAAACCTTTTCATGGCGACGGTCGGCATCTCGGTGCCGGTCGAAACAGAAACATGAACCAAGGCCTCCCACGTCATTGAACCAGCTAGCAATTGTATGAGCGATGGCTGATTTGCCCTTGCCTGCAGGTCCGGATAGCCAAAGCACACGTGGAACAGCATCTCCAGTGCTGTTGACCCATTCCGTGATCTGGGAGAGAATTTCTGTGCGCGTCCCTGGTAGGCATTGTTTCCTGGTATCTAATCCCGCACCCGCTGCGTAAGTCATACCACTAAGGTCCAGTATTTCACCTGAAGAGGTATCAATAGATATCAAGTCAGAAGTTCGTTTGAATCCTTACCCGTACGGTGGATGAAGATGGCTACGTCCCGAACGGCTTGGTCCCGGAAGTTTTGCATGAGCCCGTCGAATACATCACTGTACCGTTGGATTGTATCATCTGTTTCCGAGACGATGTCTTTCCCGAGTCTCTTCCCTATGATAACAGTAGAAGGATTGAGAATGCGTAAAGCTTTGCAGAATATTGGAGACTCACAGAAGTTCTTGGTCTCTGAGTAATCTCTGATAAAGCGGGCACATTCAAGGGTCTGCTGAGATATTTGTCCAAGGACAGTGCGCATTGATGAAATATGGTTTAGAGTTTCATCTTGTGTCATGAAGTCGTAAACTTGATCCAACTTGTCGAGAAGACGGTGTACTGCCTGATCGCGATTGGCTTGAGCAAGAATCATCTGCGTAGACGACAGTTAAACGTGAGATTGAACTGAAGGAGAAACTAAAAATACCTTTGATGCACAAGACAGCACGCCTAGCGCCATCTTTGCATAAGGATGTACCTATGGAACAAGATTAGT
>QFEX01000383.1:746-12625 GCA_003316505.1 Suillus alpinus
GTTCTCCGTTCAGGTCATTTTTCGTCTCCAGGCAGTAACACCCAAATTCACCCACCCTCAGCCGATGCCCAGGAACCCACCTCGTCGAATCCTCACAACCCTTGATATACGAAAGGTGAGGGATGAAAAGGGCGCGGAGATTGAGCCTGTTGTGAGGTTTGAGAATACTGTTTTTAGGTGAGTGTTTCTTCTGGAGTGGGTTTTTGTTGCGTTTGTGTAGTTCGTGGGCCGTTGCGTTCGCGTTCGTTTTTACTTGTGTCCCGTCTGTTGAGTTGGGTTAAACATCGACCTCAACCACGTCACGTCGCTGCCCTTTTCTTTCGTTTTTTTCTTGCAGGGAGCGCGCTTTTGTTTATGTTTTCTTGGGTTTTTTGTATGACGCGTTTTCGTTGAGCTTTTGTTGTCTGCTTTTGTTACCTTGCTTGCGGATCCTTCACCTTGCATTTCCTTGTCTTGGTTTGTTCATTCCTTTCACCCACCCCTTGACCACAACCACAACCCACTCCAGCACACCTCAAATCCAAACAAGCACTGACCCAACTCACACAGGACACCAAACTCGACCGTGTGCGTATACGCTAGGAGTGAGGGAGCGCTGAGGTTGATTATGGAGGGTGAGTAGGTTGGGGCGCGATGTGTGATGTTGGGGTGTGCTGCATGTGCCAGTTGCCAGTGTATTGATCGTGAGTGCGAGTGTTCTGGAATCCTCTACCCATTGGTGTAGACTGCGCTGCATGGCTGTGTTCTTGCTCGGACTGGAGCCTCGTGAAAGTCAAAAGGTATATACATATCATATCACTATGGAGCTTGTAGGCAACGTGTTCGAATGCTTACTTGGGTCTTTTTGTGCATAGCGCGAGGACTACAGAATGCAATCTGTTAGAACTAGAGCGAACCTCAAGTTATTTCATCTGACTACCGGGACTAGAGACTACTAGGGACTGCGCAAAAATGCACATACAAGCACCAAAAAATCAAGTAGTCCAACGGTGTCAAAATGCGAAGGGGCAGGTTACAATCAACAAACCAGGTTTCATTTTCCCACTCACCGCTTTTTTTTTCGTCCTTGGAGCCGTGGTAAGAGATGCCAAAGAAGTTAGAGAAGCGCGTCATTACGTGCCGCATAGGTTGTATAATCCGCCAAGAGACTGATTTCACAAGCAAATGAGTGAAGCAAGCGCTTTAGATCAGGAGTTACTGGTTTAGCACCACACGAAGAACCGTAGGGGATAGGTTCTGCCTAAATTCTCGTCGTGCAGACTAATCACCCGACCACATCAGTACCAACACGCTTGAGAATCGCGCCATGGCTGAGGGAAGCGCTCAAGCTCGAAGTACTGAATAGCAATGGGAGAGGCAGCATCATACAAGCACCCCGACAACAGGACCCAGGTGCGCACTTCTATTTTTCTAGCTCTACAGGCAAATGAAGAAAAAGTAGATGAGTGAAGCAGGTGCATGCTAAAGACCAGGGGTTACTAAGTAGCTTTACGCGAAAGAACCGGATATGTTCTGCCTAAACCCTCGTCATGCAATATATTCTGCCAGGAATAACTATTTGCCAAACCGAATCCTGTCTACAACACTGAGAGTTAACTTTCGCGACAGTATAAAAGTAAGTCATCTTCCTACCGTCCACCCCACCTCAAAGAGATTGTTCAATCTCCTCAGCAGATCATACCACCCCGCACAAACAATGCGTTTCTCCTTCCTCACAGTTATTGTTGCGTTGGCATCTATAATGTCTGTCAGTGCATGCAGCGGCGCGGGCAGCAATTGCAAAACCACAAGTGACTGCTGCGCCAATAAAGGATTGATCTGCACTCCAACTGCGGTAGGAGTAGTTTGCTTTGCATCCAATGTTCACCGAATGGCTCACCAAATTTTTGCGCTCTGCAATATCAGAAACGTGGTACAATCTGCGTTTTTGATTTCAAATAAGTGAGCAGGCAGTAGCGACGCACTGGTGAGTCACGTTTTCGCTTTTGCATTGCCAGTGCTATTTTTGATCGAACAATCCGTAGGACGCCGCTGATTGAGAAGTATGTGATATGTCGAGTGAAAGAAGTATTTGCGTATATATACACTGCGTGTTCACTGTTGTCCAAAAATTTCAGCGGCGGAGAAGTGGCTGGAATCTTGGGGGGTCAAAAATTTCTGC
The DNA here is from genome assembly GCA_003316505.1 of Suillus alpinus. Taxonomy (NCBI): domain Eukaryota; kingdom Fungi; phylum Basidiomycota; class Agaricomycetes; order Boletales; family Suillaceae; genus Suillus; species Suillus alpinus. Next base: position 2,908 of record QFEX01000383.1, read on the forward strand.
CAACCGAGAAAATGTCGGAACCTAGCTAAGGCTATGTTCAAAAAAATAGAGAAATATGTCGAAGCTACGTTGCCAGAGAGAAGCCAGTGCGAAACAGTCTTTGAGCACAGAGTTGGAAACATTCTCACCCACACAGAAGCCAGCCGTTTTTTTCACTCTCCGACCGTCACGGTAAATTGGCATACATACTGTGCCAACCTGCCATTGAGCTTTCATGAAAACAGTCACATATTTGCACATTTAAAGGTATGAGCAAACCTGGCACCCGTATGTACTATCTGGTACCTATTTTACTGATTCTATGTCATGGTATGTGAATATATGATAGTGTTGCTTTTGTTGATGGCTTACAGCACTGAAACTTGCTCATAGGAAGAACATCCTGAGGTACGAGATCTCCGAAAAGTAGGTTGATTAGCATATGGTGTGTCACCTCAGTTTGAGACAAAGATACCTGTTTCGCTGAGTCTGATTGTTGCCTATGCAAGCACCCGCATCTGCCTGCTGTCCTCAATAGCAACAGTTGCAAATGAAAAGTCCATCACATTCTTCAACCAATTGCTTAGCATTGACAGTCGTCTGTCTAGACGATCTCTTTCAATGAGTAAAATCCTGCACTCCTTCATGAGTTCCTGCAACCCGCTATTTGTTGGTGAATTCATCAGACTCTCAGACTCCATGGCCGGATTGCTAGTCTCCTCAATAAACATCACTGATACCTCGAAGTCATGAAGGAGTTTTTGGTAGTGCAGAAGATGTGCTTGGAGGACATGAAGGTCGCATGTTAGCTCGATGCGCTTTCCCAGTGCTTGTGACTCCTGGACGTGCTCCAGCAGCATCACTTCCACTCTGCACGAGGACTACATACCAGGTCACTAACATGGCTGTACAACAGCTCAAAGGACTCATCCCATGCATATAGTGCATACTACAAAATCATGGGGAAGAGGAACATCGGGTCTTTGGACATGCTGAATATTTTGTGCCAGTACACACTGTCCCTCATGAGCTGCATCAGCGAGTGAAGGCACTTCGCGGATGTCCAGCACCATGTAGACTCAGGATGGTAGGAGATAATGGTGCTTGTCTTTATGCCACAGACCATGTGAATTGTGAGGAGGTTGATGAAGAGCATACCATCATCTAGGAAGGATGTTGGAGTGTGAATATAAGGACATTGATACATATCATATGATACCGCCCATAGGGAGAGGAGCCTGGGTGTTGATCTGGGCATCTGTTAGAGGGTTCTTGGGTTGCAATGGTGGTGCTTGAGGGGCGCCTGCTGGTCGGTCTTTGCACAGTGTTTGCACAAATGGTAGGGTAACAGTAATATCTGTCGTACAACATCAGCATGCGATCCAAAATGGAAGGTTCAGCCTTATGATCTCCTTCTTTATGGCTAGGCACTTCCTGGTATTGTGAGGGTATCCAATTAATAGAGGACGTGAAAAAGAATGGTTATGTATGAGGGGCCTCAGAACAAATAGATAACTAAAAACAAATTACATATGTTGTCCCCAGCATGCGCAAGACCAGCAAGGTTAAGTCATCCACAAATAACGATCGTACTCGGATATTGTCTGGTTGCTGTAAAACTCATCTTATAACACCCTAACTAGTGTACGAGGGACAAAATGAGACTTACCTGCCCCTGTAATATATCCAAAAACCCATTCTCATCTTCAGTCGCCACTACCATAGTACCACCATTTCCTCCAATATTTGAGGTTGTAAAAGTCCCGTCGTCACGCACATTGATCCATCCAGTCAACGGTGCTAGAGTTATTCACCAAACATTTTTCGAGCATCTTACTACGCCCAACTTGGTCTGGAGTCCAGTTCCCGAACTGGTTCTAAGGGTACCCCCGCCAGGTTTCATCAATGGCAGTCGTAGAGGGCTTAATTTCTACGTCAAGGTCCCGATGGTGCCGCATGCCGATACCTGGATAGAGCATCAGTCAGCAAAAACAAGGAAAGAAAAAGGACATGAACAGAACTTACGGGGGCGCAGGCACCGCAGGTCGCTTGAGGTTTTGAAGAGCAATGTCGTCCTTTGAGTCGTCATAGCGCACTCTAAAGGTGGCTGTTCTTCTGACTGCCATGATTGCCCAGCATTCAGAATCAGTTCATGCAGGAGTCGGGAGGAAGAGCGTTGATGAATTTATATTTGTATGGAGTCAGGGCGCTCAGCGCTCCGTCCATTCTCAACGTGGCCAACCCATTAACCAACCAGGATAGACGCCTTTGATTACATTGCCCTTTTCGACCGAGATCACGGTATAAATTCGCTGTAGAGCGCTTCGCTCTCCGCAGGTGAAGCACCTCAAATTCAAAACTGCATGTTCGCTTCAGCTCAATGTTGTAGCCACAGCCCTATAGTTGAGCAGGCTCACCGTAATGTCAACTGTGATGGCGTGGATTTGACGCTTCTAGGTGGCATCATGAGAGGATGAGCCTTATCAAAATTGACGACTGAACGGCGCAGAACATTAGGTGATGCTATATGCAGTCTATAACCGAAGTGGGTCTGCATAGAAAAAACACACTCAAAACCACGGTTGACAATCCCATCCCATTGATATACCTCCGTCACATCCTCCACAACAAATACAGTTCTCGCCATCCACGCGCCATTATACACCTTTGAGATCAACAACCGGAGTACAGGATGACGCATAAACCATTTGAAGTATGTGTAATACCTGTGTAACAATAATGCATGAACCACGGTCTCGACAAAAAAAAAATTGTTGCACACGACATACCTCCACCAGTACGCATTAATAACCCTCGGGTTCACATATATGCACTACATATTAAACTGTCGTCTCAGATCATACGGCAGCAAGAAGCTTTCCGACAAAAAACATTCTCCTGGCGCAGATGTGCAGAACTGTATTGGGGTGTCAGAGCAAGACTGTGTCCACGCATGGATGCATCGTGTGCTGCTGGATGGATCGAGGGTAATTTGTATGGTCACAAGGATTAGTAGGGAGTGTGCGGTTGGGACGCAGGGATATCGGAATGAGAGGATCTGCGGCGAAGACGGCGATACCATTCCAGCAGGAAAACACAGGCACTGGGGAGTCGGTCTACATCGCGTGATAATCTGCTTCGTTGAAGAAATACTTCGTGTTAAATTTGAATTAGATGTGTGTTAGTGAAGGCGAAATTGGCAACTCACATTGCACTGGCCAGATTTGCCTGTCGATCTCGAAGAACCGACATATCATATGCGCTTCGAGTTATGAATATTGGAATGGTAGGAATGGAGGAGGAGCTGGATGTGCGTGCCCAAAATACCCAAAATCTAGGCCACATGCCATGTCGTGGTTTCCATCATTCGTTTCTAATGACTCCACCAAGGTCTCGGAGCTCGATAATATGACATTCCAGAAGACGACTTTATGGTAGCCTACTTATGTTGGCGTTTCTAAAGTTTGACGCGCATTTGGTAAATCACAGTTAATGACCGGCCAGCTGGGTTCGTAAACAAGAGAGAAGGAACTAACGATGAAGGTTTTGGGTAGGCAATCCTCGGGCATCCTTTTAACCATCTCCGTCGACGGTGTAAGCTGTTGTGCACAGTCTATGTCCCTGTGCTGGGCGCGTGAGCCACCAGAGGTCAACACGGTGGCTACTAGATAGATTATGACTCAGATGCATGGTGTCCCGGAATGTGCCACTCTCCGAGAAAGTCCGAGACCCCAGACTCCCAGTCGGTAACTCCGCCAATGCATCTCATTGACATGACTCATCACGAGGTTCCACCCAACGCTCTACTTCATCACTACAAACAAGATGTCCATGATTACAAATTCTGAAGCGTGAGGGCTTGAAAACCACGCTTGAGTGCCCAGTGGGCTCTTTCAGCCTCCGGTACCACGACGTGCTGTCTATCAAGGGGTGAATGACAAAGAGCCTGAGTCGACCCTTGCTATTATGGAGGATGTGTTTGTATTCTGCAGATGAGTCCATCACCGTATGAAACTGCTCAGGTTTCATATGTGCTCAGGCCGTCGTCGTGAGCATGTTGGCCAGGCTTTGTGAGTTATATTCATTTTGTATCTACCTATCTTCTTTCCGTCGATTCGTGTTAGAATGGATTCACATTTTCATGTATCTTCGGAAGCACCAGGTTGGGTGTTGTGTCTGCAATCATTATGGACACCTACACTACATATTCTTCCTGTGGATTGGTGTCTTTCTTTTACGTCTCCTTCGAAATTCATCAGACTGTCGACCCACATGTTGTACTGCATTGGGCGCGGTATGAGGGCGTTATGTGTTGACTCGGATCTCAGTCAAATATGGTTGTGATCCTTCCGCCCAAATTACTATCTCTTTCTTCCCCTCCGCTTCCGTTCAATGCCATGTCATCTGCACGAGGCGAAGAAGAGGCCGAGGAGGTGATTTTGGGGGGAAGCAGCATCTTCGACTCAAATGTTATTCCTTCCGAGTCTAAGAATGCTAGAAATCAGAAAAGCTGGCTTGGGGCGTTGCGGAAGGTGTAAGGATCCTGTGCAACTTTTTTCAGAACCATTTTGTTGGGTCGTTCGCGCTTACTACTTTTCTTGTGGAAGAGGAACCAGGATACCACGATTACTGGATGCTGCTCATGTGAGCGTTTACGTTTTTCACTCAGCATGTTTGATTCGCTGACCACTGCATGCTGGCTGTGGTCGGAGGCCGTTATACGTTGACTAAAATCACATAAGCGTGGTGAGCCATGTTTTCCGCCCAGCTACTCTCCTTTTGCCTTGAAATACTATCCTCATGCGTTCATTCGACGCCATGACCTATTATTACTCCTCAGCTGCGCCGGTCCCGCTGTGTTGGCTGCATTCCACCTGCCGCCTGTTGGCCTCGCGACCCATTTGTCAATTCCTGTTCAAATCATCTATACGGGAGGCCGCGCTGATTTGGCATTTTAAATTGCAGCGACTCTAGGAGGCGCAGTTCTTGTCCTTATATTCAGCGTTATCTATCTCTATGGTCTGCTCGCCACTTTGGGAAAAGAATTCTAGCTACCCATTCGCCTAGCTGGTGAGTTGTGATGCCAATATATTTTTGCTCGGTGCAGTGAGATGCAGTGATAGTTAGCCCGAGGGCATGCCAGCGCCATTGGCCTTCATTAATTGGCCGAGTGGCCCCGGATACCATCTATCAAGCTCGCACTTGAATGCGTGACTACTGTATACCACCATAGACATGTAATTACCACTATGATATCATTTCAGACACTGTTAGGTTTAGTTCTGCAGGGCCCCGCCATGACAATGATTTCAGCTGCACAGCATTCTCATTCGTCGGCCGTGCGGCAAACCCGTGCCAGCTATAAATTTCTTGTCGTGTGCAATCCGTAAGGTGAACTAAGATGAAGCCGTTATATTGATGGGACCACGGCAAACAAAGTGTGAGTCCGAATTAAACAAGGTAACAATGTAATAAAAGTAACTGGGTATGTTGTATGTGCACAATTGTTCTGTCACGCTTTCGAACGGCGCTTGGACCAATTTGGTTGCGTAAGTTCAAGTTAAACTGCCTTGTCCAGTTGTCCACATTAATCAACTTCCAACACAGTATATTGATACTTCTGCCAAGACCCGAACCGGTATCGTGATAGCCTGAGGGCGTGCCGTAGCAGTCTGGCAGCTGCTTGCCAAATTAACGAGGCTTCGACTGACGGCCAAGCTTCCAAAGAACAATACCGGATGCGTGGGGGCAGTGCCGCAACCCACAGCTTTCCATATGTGCAATTAACAAGACCTGCTGCATGCCATCATCCACACTATGGACACCCTCTTACGCCACAAATCATTCCTGTTGACCAGTGCCATTCTCTTCCTCACTGCCATTTTCACCGGTCGAACAGACCCTCCGACAGAAGACATTGTTCCTGTGGAATCGACTATAAAGCCAGACAGAATCGTGCGTTGTTTTTTTTATCTTTCGTACCTTTATCACACTCCGCATCAGCAATCAAAGCTCATCGCCTCCATTCAGTTACCTACTACGACTACCACATCTCACTCGATGGATCCTATATCAGATTCTTTACCGACCTCCGGGCAGTCAACAAACGTGGATGAGGGCACGCTTCCGCATGCCACAAAGCTCGACCCCAAGTGCGTTCCAAACCTAAAATCCTTCCTATTTCCCTCACTTAAATATATCCCCAGTTGTATATTCTGCAAGATCGTCTCCGGGGAAGCGCCGTGCTTCAAGGTGTACGAAACGAAACACAGGTACGCCGTCCCATCACGCGATCACCCGTTCAATCACCTAAACCCTACTCTAAAAGTATCGCCTTTCTCGCGAAGCCTCCTGTGTCTCATGGGCACACGCTCATCATACCCAAATGTGCGCACCCGTCTAATCTAAGCATACTTGCGTTAAACAGTTTGGGTCAGACCACTCCCGGACATTAACAGATCCCGGGCTCCCGGACGAATTCCTCGCAGACGTCGGTCCTATCATGAAGAAGATAGCAGTGATGAACGGGGATAATTCATACAACATTATCCAGGTACGCCCCAGCCTCCCAAAGTTCCTGCTTTGCTCTCTCCGTGCGCGCACTAAGTAAACACCACAATCAGAACAATGGCAAAACAGCCGGGCAAAGCGTTCACCATGTCCATTTCCATGTCGTGACGAAGCCAGATAACGCTCCTAATCTGGGACTCGTCCTGACACAAGAGAGTTGGCCTTCGTACCCTACAACCGATGAAGAATACGCTCGCGACGCAGCTCAGATGAAGAAGATCGGTAGGGATCACGGCTTTCCCGGCGTTTCGGATCAGAAATTGGATCAATATGGGGTTTGAAGTATGGTGAGATGTGCGGTTTCAGCAATGTATTGTGGCCCGTGCTGAACGTACATCGTTCGATGGCATATGTATCTATGTATTGGGGTTGTTGGGTTTTTTGTAGTGCGAGGGGTATCATGGTGATCTGCTATGATCTTTCCTCCGCTGCCTGCAGATATCCGTCACAGTAGACAATAAACCCGGCAGCCAATGCGCTTGTATTCTTAGTGTTTGTTCTAAACCAATCACCTTTTCTTGCTTGTGGCACACATCGATACTGAACCACCATATGGATTGAGTTTGACAAAACGGTACGTTCTCATTGTTATTTTCCGGTACGTGGAGATGACATGATTTGCTTTCCTCCATGAACTAATCGATCGAATAGGTCAAATTGGTCTGAGCGCACTTTACAAGTAACTGATACACAAAATATTCCTAGATCGTTAAACTCGAACAAATCAACGACTCAAACTTCTGTCGCTCTCACAGACATCGTCGGCGACGTCATCTCTACGCCCGTCCATGTTCTGTGATGCCCCATCCCCACACCATCAATATGATACTGTTCCCCAACCAGCTCTTTAACAGCAACCATCAACCGATCGAGTCGAGTGATAATTCCAAAAGCGGTGGAAACGCCAACGCAGAACGTCCTAAAACAAAGTGTGTGTGACAACCCTCTCGAATGAGATGAGATGAGAAGACTCACAGGTACTGCAGATTCTCCAACGTTTCCACAGTGAGCGTCCGCGGTAATCCATAATTATCTTCTGACTCTTCATGCACTACGTTCAAACCGTGGTGCCTGATCATGAACCTGTCAAGCAATGGACATGGGGTAATTTGAGGCAATGGAGAGCCTGTACGCAGTGCATTGGAGATGAGACCTAGGAAGGGCAACGTAAGGTTACCGCGGGCCAAAGAGTCTGATCAGTAAACGTACTGATGACAGCGAGTACATCGCCTTGGAAATCCGAATCAAGCATCCTTGTCCGACGAAGGAAAGCATGAGCCCATGCGGGTTCCAGATGCTGCACTATGGACATTAAATGACACAGTTGGTACGCGATTTGCCTATTTTTGATCAACAAGACAGGATCGTCGTATGATATCGATGCTCACAGTTGCATCTCCAATATCTTTTGATACCTCTCAGCAGGCCATTTTCCGCGCAGCGAAAACTAGTGAATCAAGGTATGTAAGGGTCTATATCTGGAACGTTAGTATTCACCTCGTATATCACGTTCGCTTTCAGCACGAGTGAACGCTTGAGTTTGCTGCGGATGGCCAACAAGCGAATTATGATGATAGAGTCTTCTCGTTCTACGCGTGCGTTCGCGTAAGACACAACCGAACAGTAGATCGATCCAAGTTCAGCCGATGTTGTAGCCAGCGTTCGCCGTTGATACGAACGAATTGTTGTTGACGGAGGGAGGAGGGAGAAAATACTGTCATCGTGGTCAAGGAATATTAGATGTGCAATCACGGAGAGCCCTCACCCAGCAGCTAGGACACCGACGACGACTAGTACGAAACGGCGCTTGATCGTACGTCAGCTACGATATCGAGAAAAGCACACAATGACTTACCCAAGCCACATCAATACCCCACCCTGGCGACGAAGCAACAGTCAAATGAGTGTCTTCATATGAATACCCCACGACCTAAGCCAAACCATCAGTTTCATTCACTCAGAGATAGCAACTTGCAAATTATACCAATGCCGATGTGACCCATATAATCAAATTCGTCATGGGCGGGATGGGCCAATACAATCGAGCAAAGAAAAATGACGGAAAGCAGACTGCACACACAGCTGCCAGTCCATAAGGATTGCCTCGGCCATTCCCTGCAGAAATATACCTGTGCGCCAATGAAGAATCCAGAAGTGACTGTGCCAATCAAGCAGCCAGCAAAGGTACTCACGATCCTAGCCACTAGACCGAACGTTGTATCTCCGCGGAAACGCGCTAGGGTAAGCTGACCCATGAAACTTTACGAGTGTCAATCATTCTAGCATTACAGGGCAGGAGTAGATCGACTTACACCGCCCAAACAAACTTGTTCACTTCGAATTATCAGTCAACAAAAGACCAAAGGCATGCACGTTCTGCATGCTCACCGTATGCATAATGTGCAGATGACTTGAGGAAAGCTGGGATAGAAAGGATCACTAAGCAAGCAAACGGTCAGAAAAACAGACGAAAAACGAATAACGGCCGACCTGTTAACGCTCCCGCTTTCAAGGCGAAGAGCACGTTTCCACCTCCGATGCCAATGGCGGCGCGGTAAATCCAGTTCATGGCCATTTCAAATACATTCCCTGGGGGAAGGGCATCGGGATCGCGTTTCACCGCCTTTCCGAGGTCCGTCATCCAAGCAGGGTCCATGCCTGGGATCATTTCTGTACCGAAATGTTAGCCACCTTGAAGATGAGAACGCCTCCAGCAATGTACCAGGATCCTCGTCGTCTTCCTGTACGATGGTCTCAGACGCTTCCCAAGTTGTCCAGGCAAACAACTTCGGCAACGAAGGAAACCATAATTTGGGCTTCTTTCTTTCCGTTTCGAGTCGAATGATTTCTTTAAGCTGAGCGCGATATAATAATCATCGACAACCTGATGGAGAAAAATCGACGCACCAGGTCTTGTGATAGTACAGCAAACCGCAAGAGATGGTACTGGTACACATAACAATGGAATAGATACCGGTGCGGAGGAACTTCATCGTCACTCGATGCATCATAGCTGGGGTCGAACATTGGACGATATGGGTCCAAAACAATCAACCTGTCGCGAACACTCAGTAACAAACATCACAAGAACACGTGGACCATGTACCTCTTCTTGGTTGTGAATTCATCTAGCTCCCTAATTAACTTTTTGAGCAAGTCCTCGTACTTC
>QFEX01000383.1:13401-31872 GCA_003316505.1 Suillus alpinus
TAACGTCCTCGAGGAGATGAGACCTGTGCAATGATATGACCTTTGCAAGAGGGGCGATGGCCCCCTGCAAGCACGTCGTAAATAGAGCGGACACAGATTGTGGAAACACCAAAATGGACATGATGAGTGCGATCGCAGAATGAAAGACCAAGGGAAGAACGATCATTTGACCGATCTGAAAGACTCGTGAGTGAACGTGTTGCCAAGAGGGAAACCCTGTTACCTTGTAATATGGATAAGGAAAGAGAGCGGCTGTGGTAAAGGAAATGTCTGCAATCGATAAGTTCCGAGAAGAAGAAAAATGTATGAGTGGTGCGCACCAACACATATACATCCAAACACGGCAGCGAAGAGGAAAGGACCAGGGCCTTGTCTAGCTTTGATGTACAGGAAGAAAACGCTTGCGATGAAGAGGAAAACGCCTATGATTACAGTGGGCTTTGGTCACGCGCGTCAATATTGAACATATGAACTCAATTGCAAAAGGAAGCTTACCGCTGCTTCGATGTACGCTCCTGTGATGATAGTCTGTAGACTAGCGTCGGGTAGCGTTTGTGTGCGAGCTAAGTTAGCAAACATGAGGCCCAAGCAGACCCAGCTAAAAGGACCATCATAGAACCGAAGACACTAAGAGAAAAGATTGTACATACCCCCAACCCAACAGCACAAACGTGAGTACGAGGAGTTCACGTTCCAGAACTGCCATGAAAGGATCGCTAGGCGGTGACAAAAATGAAGCTACATAGAGTCAATGACTATGAAACAAGTAGCATGCATGGGCGCTCCTCACCTATTATGATAAGGAAGGCTGCCTTCAAACCATATGATCATTAAACTAACAATACAAGGATCACAACGCAGCATACCTGCCCCAGTAGATTCTCTGTTCGAGATATAATAAACACTAACACTGTGATCCAGGCGGAAAGGGCGCTTCGAATGACAGGTTTCCATTTGGACCAAGTAGAGTTAGCGGGTATCCATTGCAAGCTCTGTGGCAGCTTGATCTTCTGCCTCACTGGCTGCTTCTCCGAGTCATCTGCGTGATCAGAAGAAACATCAGCGTCCTTCTCTATTTCGCTCGCCGTTTGTCCGTCTTGGTCCTCGTTTGACCGCACGTTGGACGTCGAGCGCTGGTCCCTTTCTGCTTCCATGATCGAGTTTGATACATGCAGAATCTCAGGTGGATCTGTCTGTATGCGAACTTGAGGACGGGATGGTGCCATGCTCGCGAGGTGATGTGGAGTAAGGTTTGACCTGGGTCTGTCCAACTATAATTTCAAGCTTTGAAGGACCATTTTAAAATTACATGTGATTCAAAGAATATTCAAGGTCAAAGTACTGGTAACTAAGTAGTTCCATTAGCCAAACTGTCTCACATAATCATTGACGTCACAATCTATTTTTGCACACAAGCCGCACTTTCAAACGAAATATTTTATGATATCGGGAACTCATGCGTTACTGAGCAGCAAATAAATAGAACTTTTTGTCTAAAAACGATCCAGTACAAGGGGGTAGCATCACAGCGCCAAAGCTATTGTCCAAGTTCGTGACTGCTCCTTTTGATCTGCATCAACAGTCCATCAACAGAAGATCCAAAGCGCTAACAGAAACCTCAAAGCAATTATCAGTAAGTCCATCTGTGAGTTCCCCCCTCCATCCAGGAAGTCGAGGAACCGGAAGGTGTGGGTGCGACGGCCAGGCCGGGCGTGCAGAACAGGTAGGGGATAGCGGAGAGTTCCATCAAGTCATCGGAGTCGGGATCAAGGCGGGCGTAAGTGGGAAGCATAGTGGGTGAGGTATCGAACGGAAAGATCGACTGCTGAACAAGCTGATCTAGAGGTATTTGCGGATAATCTAGCTCGCATAAGTTAGTACCAAGATATTGGATGAGTACAGGTATGGCTCCAAGATGTATGACCAAAGGGATATCACCTTCCATGTGTTTGCAAAGAGTGCACGTAAAGTCGGATATGTATGGATTGCCCTGATTGCAGACTTTGTGGAACAAATCTTCACTGTAGGGGATGTTATTGGCGCTGCTGTTGTCGTAAATGCTAAAGCTTCGCGCTAGGCTGTTGCAATGTGGGTATATGCGTCGCTCAGACATCAAACGCGCTTCAGTAGAGCATACCTGTAGAGATCTTTGCTGGAACTGGCTTCCTGTTCGTTAGGTGTCTTGGGAGTGAGGGTGCGTGATACTGGCGGAAAGTTCTGAGCTTCATGGAGCAGATATGGGTTTCCTTGCAGAGGTTCCAGGGTCATAGACAGAGCAGGCGTAACGGAAGATCTCGGGGACATGTAAGACGCGTTAGAACCATCGGCACCAAATGAAACGAGTGTGTCGTTAGATGGCGAGTTGACACCGGTTGTATCAGAGTAGCAGCCAGGCGATGGAGATAAGAGCTCTCTCTTCACCTCAAGTGTCACTGGAACAGCTCGTGGCTCCAGCGAAAGCTCGTATGTCTCGTTTGCTATCGGCTGACCTGTTTTCTTCGCCTGTGCTTTGCGAGAATTGAACCAATGGTCGACGCGCATGGGACTTACATTCCGCGAGGCGGCCCATGCACGTCGTGAAGCAATTGTTGGAACGCGGGGATCAGATTGCCAGATGACCCAAAGCTCGTCTCGGGCGGCTGGAGATAGATATGGAATACTAGGGGCTTTCGGAGACGGAGCCCTGTCTTCTTGAGGTTGGGATTTGATGGCGTAGTATGCCTTGGTTTTTGGCTTGTAAATATAGGGCTTATCGATTGCTGGAGCGGGGTGTGGAACATGAGAGTTCTGACTCGGAATCGTGACCTCCTGAGTTTCAAGCTTCACAGTGCGATAGGACTTGGTTTTTGGTTTGCGTGTCGAACCGGGAGAACCAGCTGGAGCAATTTTTCTAGACTGCGTTTTTATCGTCTTTGTTGGAGGCATAGTCACCAGGATATCGAATGCAAGTGAAGATCTATCAGCAGGATTCTGGCTCAAAATTGTATACGTGACCGCGTTTCAACCGGCCCTAAACCAACTCGTATATTATCATTGTGGCGCATAAATTTTTCTCCAACTCATTATGGACTCGCACTATTGTCCCCCTGCGATTCCACCGTTATGGTTTTGCTTGCAGGAGTCTACCGCAAGTCCCAGACTATTGAGCAGCTCAGCTGGAGTGCGCCCTCGTACGTGGTACTGTCGCGAGACATTAGGGAAGCTTTCCTTACCAGAGCTGCTACAACTCATACATATCTATTCTACACAAGCCACGAGTTGTTCCAGCTTAGGTCAATCTCAATGCTCATAACTTACAGTCTGCTTCCTCCTATGCATTGAACAATTTGCGACTCGGATTTCAACATACGACGACATTCGAGGTAGTTTAATTGCTTCTGTTGCCATGGGGTCAATCAGTCTCCTCGCCACCTCCCACAACTGTAACATGCACTTCTCCACTGTCATCGTGCTGCGCCCAGCACTGGCTGTCCAATCCAGCACAACGATCCACCTGTTGCAACATCCTCGGGAACGTCTTATCGATGTCTCTTCATTTAGTACATTGAATCCTACCAATCAGATGTCCAACCTCCCTCAGACTCCCGTATACCTGCAAGCCGTACCATTACCGACTGAGCGTACCATGACATCCAAACGTGGGAGTTCCCACATCCACAGCAGTTCTATAATCAATGTATCGGTAAAGGAAATGTTTGGACACGCCCACTGAGCAGGTTGAGATGGAAATATACAAATTTTTGAATGAGGGAGCTTGGGAAGAAGTGCTGAAGTGGGAGAGGAGGGTTGTACAGTGCGTTATCATGATATGCCAAGTGCTTGCTATGCCGATCATGATCATCTTTTTTTTTTAATTCAGGGAGGGTGACGAGGAATCGCATCTTGCTCGCCCGGGCGAGATATCGCTAAAGGCAAAGTTCCGGATGCTGACACCGGTATCACAGCACTGAGCCTCCATTCGATCGCCATGATTGGATGGCACGTCGTCCGCGCGATGGGACAGAGGTTTGCTATGCATCGACTACTACTCTGCAGTATCTTAAATTATAGGTGTATACACTCTGACTCTGAGTAGTTCGCACGCGAAGATGTTCCTTTATACTTCGCGAAAAATTTGGGCGCATTGCCCGAGGTCGCACTCGAGGATGCAATGAAGGCCAGATGCAAGAGGTCAATGACCTCAGATTCCTGGCAGGGCGTATCAAAGAACCGAGCCACGAAGGGTTGATAAGTATCGTAACGGTGAGTGGAACGAGCTCGTGGAAGTTCCGCTAAGATTCCTCATCATCTTCGTTGAGCGTTTCGACAGTGTGTCGGAAGATGCTCAGCTTGTCGGCGGTTTGGCAGAACTTGCACTTTCAATTCGTGCTGATGGTCTCAAAGAGAACTTGTCACTGCGCTCTTTGAGCTGGGTCAACAACTCGGGAGTCAGAGATTTGACGAGGTGGAGAAGATAGAGAAGATGCCAAGTCTACTAGTTACGCTCGTGCGAGCGCTCATGGTATTCCGAGGGGTGCAGGCCAATGTTACGTTAGAACTTAGGGACACTGCGATATGTCAAATGGTTGGTCACGGACTTACGGATCTGAAGGGTCGTATTTTTGTTGTTCTCATAGCTTGTCAATAATTGTGACAGGCTGATTGTTGGGATGTTGCCAAGGAAGAATTTGACTTTTAGCGCTCAAGTGGAGAGCGCACGTGCATCAACGCGAATTGCCTTCGGTGGGATCAAACGGTCCATGTAGATGTAGAGCTGATCACGGTGAAATTGACGGTCCAGCACGGGCTTAGGCGTTAGCACATTGGTTCTGCATGACTGCGCACCTATTTGAAGTTTGTCCAGACTGCTCAGTAGTCAAGAAATCAGTAATAATTATCCTGCCCACCGGGGGTACCAGAAATGTGCTGCGCAAAAGGACACCTTGGACGAAGTTACTACATGATCATAACCACTGGTACCATGCGGTGCAAGTTAACGCTGTATGATAGGACTACAAGATAGGATATATGTTCACCGAACATCCAACTCGATAGACACAAGTTCAAAGCCGAGGAAACTGTGATCATCTACGTACAGTAACATGTAAGTAACGGTACAGAACACAAGAAGAATTCTACATCCAACAATTTAATTTGTCTCGTCATAGTTAAGTGGTTGTATTGCAATGTGAGCTGATGTGGATGGGGAAACCAAAAAAAAAACTGCCTACAGAAGTCCACCGGGCTGGCTTCTGATCAACTGCCGCAGGCCTGTGGGTCTTATGACATATGAAAATGGCCAAGCAAGACGCTGCCAAAATCCAGCTCCTGCCTCGTGGAACGGGGAGTGAGATTGGAATGCAAATACAAGCCATGCAGTGGCCACAGTAAACGCAATAGAAACCACTGCGTAATGGGACAAGGTTTCCGTGGCATCGTCGGTAATTTCCCTGACATTCATACCAAAAACTGCCTGGAAGAAGGTCATTGAGTCTATCATCAAGAGGTTGAAATTAGGCGTACTGCGACGAAGCTGGCAGGGAGGAAAATCATTGTCAGATAGGAAATCTATGGAGGGTATTTAGCATCATCAAGCTAATTGAGATATCAACTTGCCTGTTTCATAGCGGCCGAATCACGGACAGTTGCTGTCGTCAGATCTTGCATCCGTCGACTGTCGACGAAGTTCACGGTCGCTTTAGCCTAGACATTGAAATTAATGGTGATCGAATCTAGCGTAGCAAACATACGAACGAGGTCTGTTATATTTTTCAATTGGAAACCTAGCCTGTCAATTTCCGAAAGGAGGTTGTCGCATTCCTTCCGCATCAGTTTATTTGTGTCCCTTCTTGTATGGTCAGTGAATTCGCGGGACTCCAGAACGGGACTGGGCGTGTTCCTGACGAAGGTCACAGATTTTCGGAAATCCTCGAGAAGTGAAGCATAATGAAGGAGTTGAGCTTGGATACTGTGTAACTCAGTCGTGAGGTGGCTATCATTTGTCAGTAGCCCATTTGTCTCCTGAATAATGGCGTAGCTGAATGACCGAACAACAAAAGCAACAAAGACCCTTACCAGCCAGTTCATGTGGGTGTAAAGGTGTTCCAAGGATTCGTCCCAGGCGTACAGTGCATACCAAAGGATAGCCAAGAAGATAAACGTTGGGTCTTTGGACTGTTCAAAAATCTTTTGCCAATACACGCTCTCTCCCACTTTGTGGATTAGATTTGCCAATCGCTCTGCGGTCGTCCTTTTCCACTGAGCACCTGGGTGGTAAGATATGATAGTACTGCCACTGGGGTCGGATGATCTTATCATGTGCAGAGCAAGCAGGTCTTGAAGAAGGTACTTTTCCGCTGGCGAGCGGGCTGAAAAAAGCATAAAGATACAGCACCAAAAATGGGGGAAAGGCTCTACCAGAGCGAAGACGAAGCGACTCTTGTGTGTCTATAGCTTTTTCACCGCCTGGAGAACGATCAAGTTATGTTTTGTGCGAGAGCTTAGCAGACGCACAGTAAATGTGCTTATTTTGCGAGGGTGCTGCGGTCTTTTCCCATGGTGCCGTGCGTACAAACAGCAGTGTTACCGTAATGTCTGCGGGATTTTAGGAGCGCCGTCGGGTAGGCCGTAAAGAGCACTCACGATCTCCCTTTTTCTTGACAACTTCTTCTTGATATCGAGAAGGGATCCAATTTAACGAGGACGAGAAAAAGCACGGTTCGATGTTGTACCTATTTACGTTCAACCCAGAGTACATGTCTGGAGAAACGAATCCCTGGCACCTTGTTCCCAGCATCTGAAGTATGGGATGTTTCATGTTGTCGACGAGCAACACCCGGAGACGAAGACCTGTTGGCTGTAGGGAAGACGGATTAAGTTGGTCCACAACAAACTACGACTATTCCTCACCTCTATTTGCAACTGATCCCAAAGCTGACTTAACGCGCCTTCATCAACCTCAATGGGTGGATCGGTATCCTTGGTCGGCTTGAAGTCTCCGGTTTTAAGCACATCGACATAATAGATCTTGCATTTTTCTCGAGGCTCCTTGGAACAATTTTCGACCATCTTACACCGTGCAACTCGATCAGCGACCCAGTTCCCGAATAAGCATTGAGGATATCCCCTCCACTTCCATTGTTCCACTGGCTGTCTTGGTGGGGAAACAAGTTCAGTTTCTAAAATGACGTCCGACTCGAGGTCCATCCATGGCCAAGGTCCAGACGGGGCAGCATGTCGATATCTGGAAGGGTGACCATCAATTCTAAGCTCTACTAGTAGGCTTGCGAACGTGTGCATTGTGCTCACATTGGTGCAGGTGTTTTGGGCGGTTTACTGCTGTGCGCTGTAGCTCCATGGCCATTGCCCCAATGAAGGGTGCCCAGTGGGAAAAGAGCGCGAGGAGACTGTCGGCTAGTCATGAGTAAAGTGAGGAAAAGAAGACAGTCCATCCGAATGTGACAAGTAGGAACTTACTATATAATAATGCAAAGGTGCTGATGCCGTCAGCTCTGTAAGAGATCAGAGAAATGCTTCGTGCAGGGTTCGTTCCCGAAGTATACTCGTTACGGCATCGGCATCTTGGCATTTTTGCATCTCTCAGCCTGTCTGTCGTTGTTGATTGGCTTGTGCCCACGTCGACACAAGGCGATAACTAGTGGGTATAAGTAACACGGCGAAGCGAGTATGCACCAGCACGATGTTTATGTATCGTTGGTGAAGAATATATTCATCCATCCTTCCGCCGATGAGCCCAAAACAGAGGAGTGATTCGGAATTAGCAACACTCCGGGATCCACTGACAATTGACTGACCATCAACAGGATACTCTTCACGGGTACATAGCGCTCCTAGCTCGGAGAACCATATCTCTCAAAATGCTGGTACATCCTCTCGGTGTCAAAGTGAACTCTCAGCTGGGGCGCTGGAGAAGTACTGCGGTATCGTGATATCAACGTATCTGATTGATCATACTGTCAGAAGTTCTATGATGGATGATTATAAAGCCTGATATTAATAACTTTAAGCATCTCACTGTAATCGTTTCACGGGTATCCAATTTGGGTACTGTACCATGACAGAAGGACTCGGAACGACCATTGAGCAGTACGGCCACCCAGCGACGTTGGTCTCCTATATACTCTCACGTATTAGGCAGACCGGGAATCGACGGAATGGCGCAACTTTCTTGTAGGCTCGTCATTTCTGTCCTTACTGATTGATTATTAACTCATTGTGCACAGAATTACAAACGTCGGACCTCAATATCACCTCGTGAAATTTGAATGAGTCTCGAAGACAGCTAATCTGGCAACGTCGCAGCAGTACTAGCTACTTTCAATCATCATTCTCAGGCAATCATGATGACTCCAAAGTTCTGCCAACCCTCAGCGCTCACCAATGGACTGCGGCCGCTCAAACACAGTGACATGTGTATATTCGGCTCCATAGTCGATTTTTTTGCGCTTGCTCAGGCTTGCGCCAGTGTATGTACTCCCATGCCATGGATTGAGTCTTGGGAAGATCAAGGGAAGATCGACAGACGATTGGCACCCGTTGGCACCCGGCCGGCGCTGTCGATTATATTTTTAGTTGCAATCGCGGTTTCTTGCCTCGGAGTTGAGCCAGCTTGTCAAGCAACATTCTGCAGCATGCGCATTCCCAGCACTTCCGCTCTATTCCCGAGATGACCCACTATGTTTAAGTGCCAATTGTGTATCTGTGACTTTGCCTTCCTTCAGGTTGCTTCTGCCTTCCTTGATCTTTCGCACACAAGGTCACCGACGCCTTCCGGGCTGCTGACCTCTGTATTTGAAATACTATACCATCTCAACTTGGATAGTATGCGATCCTTCGCGGGAACGCAGGGTGTTACGGGGGATGAGAGTGTCGAATTATTGTGGCGCCTTTTTGCCCTCCGAAGACCTCCGAGTCTAAGTTAAAACTAACGTTAACTTAATTTACTTACCCACTGCCCAAAAAAAAAGCCGCCAGGACCTTGTCAAAAGTCAGAAACAGGAGTACAGACCTCAAACTGCATCCGGATAATTCCGGTCCGCTCCTTTCAACTTCAAACTTTCTGTCATAGCTCCACATAAACATGAGCTCCAGAACTTGACAACTGTGATCGGCACAATGACAAGTCCCAAGCAAGTGTAAACCATCTGCGATGAATTGGTTGCATTACGTCTCCGCGCATAACATGCCACTGCCGCGTGTTCACAACTCTTCGAACAAACCTCAATGTCGCCCGAGGAAAACAATGGGCACGGACAGGAACAGTCAGGAATTGGCTTGCCTCGTACCACCTCGGCGAAACTGCACACTACTGGGGGATTGATTTCTTTCGTTGGTATTCATCATGTGTCCATACACACAGGCGACGATTCTACAACAAGTGGCACTACTCTAGGAAAATTGCTTTGACATGCTGACAATGTAATTTTTCAGGCTCACAGCGATCATTTATTGTCATCAAGAATCTTGGCGAGGGCTCCTTTGGATCAGTATTCCTATGTGACTGGCATGGGGATTTACTACATGAAGTGCCACCGCCCTCTGCGATTTATATAAATGGTGTCACGAGGCCGGAGTGGACAGGTATGCGTTTGGTAGCTGTAAAGAAACTGAAGCGAAGGTGGGAACATGGTTGGGACGAGTGCCAGCATCTCAAGGAGCTCAAGGTTCAGTGAATCTTCTGGCACCCCCAGACTTCTTGTTAAATCGACCACAGGCGCTCCGTGCATTAGCACCCCATCCATGCGTCGTCCCTTTCTATGACGTCTTTCTCTCAAGCGAAACTTCGGAGCTGTACTTCGTTTTTGAAGCTATGGAAGGAAACCTATACCAATTCACGAGAGCCCGCAAAGGGCGACCATTGGCCACTGGCCTTTTGTCTTGCATCTTTCAACAAATAGCAGCTGGACTGCACCACATTCACTCTTCGGGCTATTTCCATCGCGATATGAAACCTGAAAATATTCTCGTCGCGACGTCAGAGCTCTTCCAGTCGCAACCAGACGGAGGTGAACAGAACGATGCTGCAGTTATCTGCAAGATTGCAGATTTTGATTCTGCAAGGGAGATATCGAGCACGCCACCTTACACGGAGTATGTCTCAGCTCGGTGGTACCGCGCCCCTGAGGTACTGCTGAAGCAGAGAGACTATTCTACGCCGGTGGATATGTGGGCCCTTGGGGCGATCATGGCCGAGCTGGTGAGCTTGAGGCCCATCTTTCCTGGTTCTGGAGAAGTCGATCAGATCAACCGAATCATCAAAATACTTGGCGACCCGGCAGATTATGGTGTGGACGAACGTGGAAGGTCTTACGGAGGTGGTCCATGGTCCCATGGCTTGGAGTTGGCGAGGCGTCTTGCCTTCACATTTCCTCAGGTTGGTTATATGTCCTAGTTTGCGGAGTATTTGACTCTTGTGATGACCCAGACTGAACCGAGAAATATATACGCGATATTCGACAAGAACACACCTCGCCAACTTGTCGACTGCATCTCCGATCTCCTCAAGTTTGACCCCAGCTTGCGCCTTACTAGTAAACAATGTCTCGTTCATGAATGCCTCAGGGTGCCGGAAAATCTTCCTCGTATGCTTCCTGAACAAGACATTCACTCTCAACAGCCGTCAATGGCACATGATTTGCACATGATCAACGCAACGTCTGAGCTGACTGTTGGTGAGTCACTCGTGTCACATGCGATTCATATTGGTGAATCTCTTCATATTATAAACCTTCAGTCATGAAATTGGCTTTGGAGGAGACTGGACCAGTACTATTTGACAGAATTGCCTAAATCAGTGGTGGGTTATGCGGAACTGTTCAAAACATCTCTTTCTGATGGCACTTGTTTCTGTAGATGATAGGAGAGGAATCATGCGGCTTTAGAGCTGGACTTCTGCCGCTTGGTCAGTGAATTTGATAATAGCGTGGATGGCCCGTGTTCTCCGCCACGAACTGATAATAAGTGTGCTGTATTGAATCTGAGATCACATGGGCATGATTATTTTGTCGGACATTTATCTATTAATTTGGATCATCTTGACGGTGTAGGTCGGCGCTGTACGGCCTGTGTCGTGGGGTTATAGGACGGATGGTAATTGGGAAGGAAGGAAAACGCCCATTTTTCCAAACGTGGTGACCCTGAAATATTGCAAGGTTCAAAATCATCGCGGAGGTACTCACTTCCACACGACGGTTCCACTCCACACAACGGTGAAGAATGTGTAAGCAGAAGCGTTCCTTGCCGAGATGTTTGCTGCGGGACCGGTTGGGGTAAAAAGTGATCAGGCGCGATAGGGCAAAGACACTCACGTCTAAAGGCCTGCCCAGTTTCTGACGAAGGCGTGTGTCATTGTCTGAAAATGATATTTGAGTGTCGAGTGAAGAGCTTCGAGCTCTGCCGCAGTTAGATGCTCATCAACGTCTTTATGCCTGGGCTCACATATTGTACCAGGCCTAGCTTCCTTGATTTGCGATATAGCCGGACTAATATTTGTATCGCGCCTTCCATATCCGCGCGCTGACGCCCTGGATCGGCTATAGCTGCTTCCCTGGTTTGTTATCTTCTCCTTGAACTTTCCGCACATTCGTGCACCGTAACTGCCGTTGCGAACCTAAACATTAACCGCCTATCCTTCCATTTCCGCGCGCTGCGGCTCTGCCACCGCCTTGTATTCGGCTCTACTTCTCCTTGATGATTTGCCGCATCTGAGTCGTGCTCCTTCTTCAAAAGTTCGTAGCTGTCGTTGGTACTGTTTTGTGTTTGTCCTTACCGTGACACACCCTCCCGGACCTGCCCTTCATACCCGTTCGCAATCTCATCCTTGAATGGAACGGGGATCAAAGGTGGTAGATAACTGAAACGTGTGCATGACGTGTCTATCTGTAAAGATAGACAACATTGCCATCGAAAGCAGACCTTCTCCCTTCTTCTATAGGTCTTTCTAGAAGAGACTATGTAAGCTCCAGGCTCTGATATCTGAGCTGGCAGGCGGGTTCATTGATTGAGTTTTGGTTGATGTGCTCGCGGAGTTGGAAAACAGATCTATCCGAAGCTTCCGAGCCGGGCGCGGTGACGAGGCACATATCACACGTGAAATAACATGTTCGATTGAGCTGCGCCCAAGGTTGAACGTTGAATTGCAACATGACCAGTCTCGGGAACAAGTACATTAAAATCTCCAGTCCTGCTCCGCACGTGTTGTTGTTAGAGTTAAACAGGTACTGTAACATCTTCCAGCCGTAACGAATCTCTCACGTTTTGACAAAACTGCACGTTCCTCATCAGACAGCCAGTCAACGCATTCAGTACGGAGTAAGTCGCTCCGTTACTAGTGTTTGCAACTACTCACCACATGATTATGCAGGTTTTGGAAGGAGTACGGATGTACATTCGATGCACTTTCGAGGCATCCGGACGACATCCGCGCGGTCGTCCTTTCGTCCGCGTTTCCCAAGGTATTCACTGCAGGGATCGACTGTAAGGGCTGCATCCCGCTGAAGCAGACTTGAATGGCTGATCATTAGCAGTTCAGGGGCTGATGAAGCTCGGGTCCAACGAAGCGACCATGGATCCTGCACGCCGCGCATTTCTGACCCGTGACGACATCCTCGACATCCAACACGCTATAGCGGCACCTGAGCGGTGCCAGATTCCGGTCATAGCAGCAGTGCATGGGATCGTGATTGGTCTGGGAATAGACATCATATCCACGTGCGACGTGCGATATGCAGCATCCGACGCGAGATTCTCCATCAAGGCTCGTTAGTCACACGGCTTCCCAGTCATTTGTCTGATGAAGGTTACTGTGTATCAGGAAGTCGACATGGGGCTGGCGGCTGACGTCGGGACGCTGGCTCATTTGCCAAAGATTACAGGCAATCATTCATTAGCTCGCGAGCTCGCATATACTGGACGAATGTTCTCGAGTGACGAAGCGGAGAAACTTGGTCTTGTTTCTAGGATCGTTGAAGGTGGGAGAGATGCAGTCGTGACTGTAGCATTGCAATTAGCCAAAGAGATTGCTTCGAAGAGTCCCGTTGCAGTGATTGGAACGAAGCATCTCCTTCTGCATGCCAGGGATCACAGGTATGAATGTCTGCTCCATATGCTTTTGGATTAATTCACTGTTTTGTGATAGCGTTGCTGAGAATTTGCAGTACACAGCAACCTGGAATTCAGCTGCGCTTCAGGCTACGGTTAGTTCATCGACCATCTGTTTTTCGTGTTTCAATCAACGGAATATACTATGCTAGGACTTAGAGCAGGCAGTCAAAGCGGGAATGGCCAAATCAAAGGGATCCCCGAAGTTCTTACCATTGAGGCCCAAACTCTAGTTATTCGAGTGCGCATACTTCCTTATGTTTTGTTGTCTATGAGTCTTTCCTGATCTCTTCCGCTAATGAGAATTCATGATTTGCACACGTCAGATATCGTTACATAGTAGTAAATGCAATGAGAGAAGATAATACACGTGCATCGTTCGAACCTGCACTCTATTTCGTATGTCGTTTCCACCAGCTCACATCTTGTGACCGAGGTTGATGTGGACAGCCTTCACTGCAGTGTAACTGAAAGCAACTATGAAGTTGTGCTGATATGCCATAAGAGCAACACTCACTTAGAGAGGGCATACTCGCCAAGCTCGCGACCGATACCGCTCTGCTTGAAACCGCCGAATGGTACATTGGAGTTCAACGAGTTAACGCAGTTAATCCATGCAGTTCCAGCCTTGAGCCTGTGCGCGGTGTTGATAGCGCGGTTCAGGTTCTGGGTGAAAACAGCAGAAGCAAGACCGTAGACAGTGTCATTTGCCTGCTTGATCACATCGTCCTCATCCTTGAACTTGATGACAACACCAACGGGACCGAAAATCTCCTCCTGGACGATCTTCATCGATGGGTTGACATTGGTGAAGATGGTGGGCTTGATGAAGTAACCCTCAGTTCCATGACGCTCGCCACCGGTCTCAACCTTGGCACCAGCCTCCTTTCCGGACTCAATGTAAGACATGATACGCTGGATCGTGCATGAGACGAATAAATGACTACGGAAGAATTCCACGACATACGTTGAATTGAACCTCCGAGACCTGAGGACCCTGGAAAGTGTCAGGGGCAAATGGGTCGCCGACCTTGAGCGACCGAGTTTTCTCCGTGAAGCGCTTAAGGAATTCGTCGTAGATCCCTTCTTGCACGTAGATACGTGAACCTGCGCAACACGTCTGACCGTGGTTCCAGCTGACGAAATGTTAAGTGTAGTTTGCATGACAGCAGCACACTAGACTCACAAAATACCGAACGCAGACCAGTTGACAGCTTGTTCGAGGTCTGCATCGTCATAGATGATGTTTGGACTCTTTCCGCCGAGCTCGAGGGTAACGTTCTTGAGGTTGCTCTTTGCAGCAGCCTCCATGATCTTACGACCGACAAGGGTTGAGCCGGTGAAGGCGACCTTCTCTATCTTCATATGCGAAGAGATAGCATTACCGACAGTGTGTCCGTAACCGGTGATAACGTTGACGACACCAGGTGGGAAGCCGGCCTCATTGATGAGGTGGCACATTCGGATAGCGGTCAGGGGTGTGAATTCTGAGGGTTTTAGAACGATTGTGTTACCGGTTGCAAGAGCAGGGCCAAGTTTCCAGGCCATCATGAGCACTTCGAAAAGAAGG
Source organism: Suillus alpinus (assembly GCA_003316505.1). Classification (NCBI taxonomy): domain Eukaryota; kingdom Fungi; phylum Basidiomycota; class Agaricomycetes; order Boletales; family Suillaceae; genus Suillus; species Suillus alpinus. The sequence continues at coordinate 28,070 of QFEX01000383.1, forward strand.
GTGAGTGCATTAACACTTCAAGCGGCTGATGTGTACATACATGGAAAGTTCCATGGGATGATTTGGCCCTATAAGCGTGTATAAGAGGAAGATCTTGCAGCCGAAAAACATGTACTCACGACAACACCGATGGGCTCGTGGCGAGTGTAGGTAAGCTTGTTCTCTGTGGTCTGCCCAATTATCAGCAAGTGAATGAAGTTGATTGTTGAAAAAGTTTCAGACCTCTTGTACTTGACCAGTAACCTTATCAGCCCAACCAGCATAGTAGCGAATACAATCAATGGAACCAGCAACATCAACGTTTCTTGCCCAACTGAAAGTCTTGCCTGGCGAGTATTCAAGTTCGTCAACGATTCAGATGCTTACTGATTGGCTTGGATGCTAACCATTGTCCAATGCCTCCAGAGCGGCAAGCTCATCGGCATTCTTCTCCATGAGAGCAACAAGCTTTGACATCAAAATACTACGCTGAGTACCGGGCGCATGGAGACCCCAGACGGTGTCGAAGGCTTTATGTGCAGCGTCGACGGCGATGTCGACATCCTTGGTCGTACCCTCAGACACTGACGTTACCACCTTTCCATTTGCTGTGCATCGAGTTCATATAAGATCGTGGATATCAGCGTCAAAAGAACGTACTCGGGTTGATGACGCTAAAATCGTTGAGATCAGTAAGAAGTGATCGATTAACAACAGGGGTAGATCATACTCAAGGGTGGTGCCGTCTGATCCATCCACGAACTGGCCGTTAATGAAGAGACCAGTGTTGAAGGAAACTTTTGCTTTGAAAGCGGGCGCGTTGAACTCGTGAGTGAACGTGGAAGGCATGACTACTATGGATTGGTATTGAGCGTTCCATTGAGTATATATAGGAGCGGAGTGCCATTACAAAATTAAACAGGGTCCGAGACCAGTCACCTGAACTTCCTCGTGATACAATGATTAAACCTGCCTGTTCCTTGTGGCTCGATCAACGCAGCAATGCTATCGCGATCGGCACGGTGCGTCGTGACTCAGGTCATTGGACCACCCGTCATGCCAACGTGTGATGACATGGGCATCTGCAAAACTTTCGCAGCGACTTGGCCGTCCATTAATGTGCAGTGTAATGCTTCGTTCACCCTTCACTTTCGCCCAGTTCTTAGCTCCTGCCAAACGGCAGTAGAACCTCGCCATCTTAATCATTATACTGGAAATTGAACTCGGATCTAGCGGAACCACTGGCATGGACTCATTCGGTATCAATCTTTCCAAAGGGCTCCCGTACTACTTCTGTATTGGTAAATATATTCCCGGCCTGAAAATCCTTCGCTGTCTGTTGCCTTTTGAAGTTCCCGAACATCGACTGGTCATCTTGGGGTGGAGGGTGAGACGTGTCATTTTGATTTGACCAAGTCTTGACGCCGCATTAGGCAATGGACCAGGCACAAGCTACAAGGGAATCCCAAAGGCCAAACCTCGATGGCGAGAAGTGACGGCTCTATCGAGGACAGACTACAACACGTACGACAACCTACGACAACCGAATACGAGCCTGGGCATTTTACCTGATGAAGCCAATTGTCAGTTCGTCCGTGAGAGAGGTTCAGATGGGGTTTCCGGATTACCACTGGCAGGAGGCAAGGCAGCTCCATGTAGGCGGCCAAGAAGAGTAGTGATCGCTTGATTGATGGGCATAGTTTGGGCGTGTTTTTTGTATCTCCGAACGCCATGGGGCTCTGTTTAAACTTTACACCAAGACCAAAAAGTACGCAAATTCATTCACTTCGAATATCATGTATTACTACTTCAAATCAATATTCCCTCTATCCTTTTCTCAATCAGCAGCGAACTACGTATTATTCGATTAACAACAGAACAAATACGAAAGCGGAAACATGACTCGCCAGTGTGTCGCTACGTGCAAATCGGCCTGCTCTCTTGTTGGGATCATAACAGATTTTATTACCATCCCTCTGATATTACGCGCAAAGGGTGACTCATCAGGTGAAAACTGGATGCAAAGCAAACTACTCCTACTCACAAGATCAATACAGGAACCGTTTTGATCGCAGCAGTCACTGATCGTGTTGCAATACTCGTTCAATGCGCTACATCTTTTTGACCTTGCACTGACAGACATTATAGATGCTGTCAACGCAACAATAACGGTGAGGAAGGAGAAACGCATTGTTTGTGCGAGGAGGTGGGGTGGACGGTAGGAAGATGACCTGCTTTATACTATCGTGAAAGTTAATGCTTAGTGTTGTCGACAGGATTCAATTTGGCAGAATGGTCATGCCTGGCGTTTGATACTGTACAACGAGAGTTTAGGCAGAACCTATCCCTTCCGATATTAAAGCAGTCATAACGTGCCGTGCACCTACGACCTTACTCATTCGTGTTTTGATATTGTTGGATTATTTGTGGTCTTGTATTTGCATTTTGGCGGTTCGTGCGCACCCACATCCTAGTATCCAGTAGTCGAGAGGTGATGTCCAATGATTATGAGCTAATAGTGCAGCGAGGAGTAAGCTAGTTAGGTGAGAACGCGAACAGCTTTCGGACCGGTTCCGATTTGCCTGATTGTACTAATAGACAGAGTGACCTACGAGGGTGGAGGGGAAATCCCACTGGAGGAGTGCAACCAATGGGCCATGGGAGGTGGTCAACAGACCTTACAGGTGCAATATTTCGTTGGCATTAAGAGAGAAAAGCGAGAGGCGAATTAGGCATCTGCCCATCCCCAGTCTCCAAGGGATGCGATTTCCGAGATTTCCAACATAACAGCCTTTGAACGAGAGAAATGTAAACAGGCAAGGATAACAGCACGCTCGATAACGCCGTCTCAGGACACGAGAACCTCGTAAGCTAGCTGACTTTCGAGGTATGATTTCCGTGCAAATAACGTGCCTGATGGACTGGGCGTTCTCTACAATACATGGTACGACGTCTCTCCCGAATTGTCGACTTTCCGGTCTATTGTTCTATACCTAATATTCTATCAGCCTCTGGTGACCCTGCCAGAGGAATGTCCTTCCGTAGAGAGACTTTGACCGGCGAGACACCTTCGTTGTAAGCCAACGCAAAGACAACATCCATATCTGGAAGAGATGTTGAACAGCAAAATACATGGCAGATCTGGAGTTACCTTCCAACGAACGACCTGCAGTCTCTGGGAAGAAGAAATAGACTACTGGAATGATGAAAGCGTTCAACGCAGCAAATACTGCACAAACATTAGCGCCACGGCGCGAGATTTGATCATTACCTACCGATGTAAGTGCCCCATGATATATTGTTGAACGATGGGCCAGTGACCATCACGACCACGAAATTGAATATCCAGTTCGAAGCTGTGTAAAAAGGTGTCAATTCCCAATATGAAAGGAAAAAGAAACTAGATACATGTGCTCAGTGCATTGGCAGGCGCGCGAATTTCCAACCCAACGATTTCAGCAGGCTAGCACAGCGACTTATGAGCACCATGTACATTAATATTACAGTGAGTGAGTAGCTCACGTATAGCCATGTCATGCCCAACCACCCAATGGCAAAGAACGAGTTAAACACAAAAAGTAGCACAGCGCTCACTACTTGTGCTCCAGTGCCTCGTACACTGCCGAGAACGGCAAGCAATATCATAGTAATGCACTGGCCCACAGCGCCAAAAAGCATAAGCTTTCGTCGTCCAATACGGTCTATGATGAAGATAGCTATGAGGGATGCAAGGAAATACTCTGTTCCATTTGCAGCCGCGATGAGACGCGAAGTGACATCCGACAGACCAAGGCGTTGGAATAGGATCGTCTAGATTACCACAG